>PVJO010009543.1:0-68874 GCA_004026905.1 Hystrix cristata
GTGAGTACTTTGTGTCTGTATATTGTTTGGATGGTACCAGATTAATCTAAAAATAAGAGCACTTAATTAAGAAAGCTAAACTCAAATGCTTTTTTATTCCCATGATTTAAGGAAATATTTTAAAATATGCAACAAAAGTGTCTTTGAAATTGTTAACATCATTTTGCCTGTGTTAGCCAGTCAGAATTATATTTTGGTTGTTTGACTTTTGGAAGAGTATTTTCAGTTTTACAAAGGTAGGTTATATGGGAGGCTAAAGAGCATAAAGAGAATGTTATTAAAATTTTTGAGTTTGTTACGATTTTAACGACTCTTGGAAATCAGAGTTGGTTGAACACTGAGATAATATGACATATTAATATAGCACTAGCTAGTCATTCTTTTATTTAAAAATTTAAATTGTGTAGCTTCTCAGAAAATGTTATGTAGCCATAATATAAAGGGTGTTTCTAGTATTAGTAGAAGGGATCCTAAGAGGCAAGGATTTCATTAGACATTGGGTAAAAGAGTTATGGTTTATGACAGAAATGGCTATTCCACTCAAGAGCTTCTGTACTAAGTCCATGAGAAAGAATACAGTTTTGGGCGTTTACTTGTGTCTGAGTAAACATTATCCAGCTGTGCTTCTTGCTAATTTCCTAAAAGATACAGGTTCACATTTATATGGGTAGTAACTTCCTCAATTCTAGAATGACAAACCATGAGACACTGATGGGGGACCAGTATCTCCCTCTGTAGTTAGTAGATCTTTCTAGGTCTTCTGAGCTTTGCCATTTCAAATGTCCATGACTGGAAAAGTTCTTTTTATAGTCTTCCAAGTGGATTCAATTATGGGTATCCTTATTATCCAGGATAGTTTGCTTTTGGTGACATGAAGATTTGGTTAGGAAATAATTCACTGGGGTCAATGAAAATATTCAAGTTCAAAAGCCTTCAGAAAACCCTTCAAAGATTTTTAAACAGCATTCTGTTGTAGTACATATAGATGCAATACAATTTTTGAGAGTTTTTTTCCCTCAACAACAGCAAAAAATTGTTTTGATACGTTAACCTTGAGTTTGTCAAATGTTTTACATTTTGTGGGTAATGTAGAGATAATTGTTAAAAGTTAAATTAAATATCTGGGTTCTTTATTGGTAAGTAAATTTGGTAAGTCTAAATCTATGTATTCTTTGCTTCTTAAAATTTTATAGGGGGTTGGGGTTTTAGCTCAGTGGTAGAGTACTTGCCTGGCAAGTACAAGGCCCTGAGTTCAATCCCCAGCAACGCCCCCCCCCACAAAAATTATAAATGATATTGAATGTAAGTCTAATAAATATATTTCATATATTTTTGGTGTATGCATCTGTATAACACTAGTATATGATCAAAATATGTCTGATCTTTTAATAAGTTTCAGAGTAACTATTCTAGAGGGACAATAAATATCTAAAAATGGAGATTCTTGTCAAACTATAGGTCAAGTTAAAAAAGGAGCTTTAAAGAATAAGTCTCAAAGTGATTGAGGGTTATATCTGTTCATCATTTTAAAATTTCCTAAAGTTAATAATTTGAGTAAGCACAACTCATTTAATATTCTATAACAGTTGGTTCTAAAAATCATCTTTGTTACAAAGAGTTAATAGCTATGACTTAGCTGGTTTGTTAATGGGTTTGTTTGTGTAGCCTAAAGCATGTGGTTTTAAGAGATGCTAAAAGATTTGCTTGCTTTTACGTAATAGATAAACTTTTATTATTTTACTGTCTTGTCTTTGCTTAAATTAAGTACTTAAAATAACTTTTTAAAGAAATTACTTTGTTTTTACAGAAAAGTCTTGCAAGGTTCAGAAACAAAGATTTTGGGCTGTTCCCACCTCAAGTATATTATATATTCTTTTCTAGATGTGCAATCCTTACATGTATAGAATGACACAGTTTGGGACACAAATATGAGTTAATAATATGAGTTTTAAAACTACTGATAACCTGTGTTTGGGGTGGCATAATTTTGTAATGATCTAAAAGTTATGTTTTTGTAAATTGGTCATATATCTTGACAGTGTGTCTTTTGAATAAAATGTTTCTAATTAGATACAGTCTGTTCTAAGAAAAATATCTAAGAACAAAATTAAAAATATACATAAGAATAATGTCAGAATCTTTGTTTAAAAGAATGAGGCTTAGGATATTGATGTGCTCTTCATAAAATTTACAACAAAACTTTAAAAAGAGAGGTTTTACATTTGCCAAAATAATTTCTCATATTCTCTGTTTTATTGTTTGATTTGTTTATTTGTTTTGTTTTGTTTTGTTTTTCTTGCTTTGTAGTTCGTGCTGGTCTTGAACTTACTATGTAGCCCAGGCTGGCCTTGAAACTGAGGTAATCCTCCTGCCTCAGCCTCCGGAGTACTGGGATTACAAACACCACTACAACTGGCTACTCTTGTTAGGTTTTAAATGATTAGGATAATTCTCAGAAAGTTCATATTTACTTAGATATATGTTTAAATTTTTGCTTTACACTTAACTACTATTACATATGACTTTCCATATTTTTAAAAATATTTTTAAAAAACTTTGCCCTCCTTGTATAATGCAGGCAGTCATGACTGTTGTCTTAATATGTTAGAAAAGTTACTAAATTGTTTTGCTAAATTGTTACACAGGTATTGCTTAACAGTCGTGTAACTGGTAAAAGCTATATTCCTCTTGGTTGGTAAGAGAGAATATTGCTCAAAAATGCATGTTTTTGGTTGGTAATATAGACATTAATTTTGGCACACTGTATTCAAAATTGTTTATGGTTCTGTATGTGTACCTAAGAAATCCTAAAGGTGTTACTACACTATAATTATTGTCCTGGGCATTAGTAAATTGTTTGCTTTCTCCCAAATGATAATTCACACTGGTTTACAAAAAGTTGGGGGGGCTCTTCAATATTTGCTCGATATACCTTTCTGGGAGAACTAAGCTTGCTTCACAGAAATATTGGCTTTCTTCTTGATATTTATTTTTATTTGTACATGTTTGCAGTATATAACATTAACATTCCTTCTGTGAAATTAGTACATGTATGTAACACAACTTAATTTCTTTTCTCATCTACTTTCCCTCCACTCCCTCTCCCCTTTGTCAATCTCTTGGTCCTCTCCCTGTTTGAGAAAGATTGAGCTCCCTACTTCCTATTATCTATCTTTTACTTTGCTTTTTATATATTGGATTTCTCATATAAAAGAAACCATGTGATATTTAAGCTTAAGTGTCTGATTTACTTTGCTTCACATTATGGTTTTAAGGTGCATCCATTTCCTACAAATGACTCAAGTTTATCCTTCTTTTTTAAAAATTTTAATTAGTACTAAAATTAGTACATTTTAGATATACATGATGATAACATTCATCATAGGGAATTCGTACCTGTATATGATATATCTTGTTGCTTCTTTTTTTTCCCATTCTCCCTTCACTCCCTTCAACCTCTTTTCCCCTCCTTATTTATAAAAGCTTTGTTTCCATTTTTTCTTTCTATTCTCTTTTTTTCCTTGTCCCTTCGTTCCTCCCCACCCCTGCTTGTTCCCCTTCCCATATGAACAATAAATTCATCCTTCTTTATGGTAAAGTTCTACTGCATTGTGTGGAAATACCACATGCTCTTTATCCATTCATCTGTTGATAGACATATAGGCTTCTTTCAAGATTTAGCTATTTTGAGTTGTGCAAACATGGGTATGCATATATCATTATGGTATGATGTCTTTAAACTCTTTTAGGAAGAGATATAGAAGGGGCGCAGCTGGGTCAAATGGAATTTCTATTTTTAGTTTTTTGAGGAATCTCTATACTGATTACCAGTATAGTGGTTGTACCAGTTTACACTCCCATCAACAATGAGGAAGGGCTTTCCTTTTCCCTCCACAGCCTCTCCAGCATTTGTTAGTGGTTAATTTCTTGATGATAGCCATTCTTTCTGGGGCAAGATGGAATTTCAGTGTTGTTTTAATTTGCATTTCTTGAACGACTAATGAGGTTGAACATTTTTTCATGTAATCATTGGTTATTTGTACTTCTTCATCTGAGAAGTGTCTATTCATTTCAGATGCCCATTTTTGTTTGGGTCTTTAAATTTGAGCTGGGTCTAATTTTTTGAGTTCTTTATATATTCGAGATATTAGTCCTCTGTCTGAGTAGTAGCTGGCTGAAATTTTTTCCCATTCTGTAAGTTGTCTCTTCACTCTGATGGTGGTTTCCTTTACTATGCAGAAGCTTTCTAATTTGATATGATCCCATTTTTTGATTCTTGGTATTATTTCTTGTGCAAGCGGGGTTATTTCAGAAAGTTTCTGCCTATCCCTATGTCTTCAAGAGTTTTACCTCTTTTGTTTTCCACCGATTGTTTCTAGGTTTGGGTGCGTGTGTGTGTGTGTATGTGTGTGTGTGTGTGTGTGTGTGTATGTGTGTGTTTTGTTTCAAGACAATGTCTCGTTATGTAGTCCAGCTGGCCTTGAACTCACTATGCAGCACAGGTTGGCCTTGAACTCTCAGTGATCCTGCCTCAGCCTCCTGAGTGCTGGAATTACAGGCATGCACCACCATGCCCAGCTTCAGTGTTTCTGTTTTAATATTTAGATCTCTGATGCACTTTGGTTTTAGTTTATTGTATGATGAGTGATATACTTAACCGAGGAAGTGAGTGATCTCTATGATAAAAAAACTACAGTACTCTAAAAAGGGAAATCAAAGAGGATATTAGAAGAGGGAAAAATATCCCATTTCAAAATTGCTGTATTTCCAGAACTGCTACACAGATTAAACACAATTTCAATCAAAATACCAACACCATTCCTCACAAAACTAGAGAAAGTAATCCTGAAAGTAATATGTAACCAGGAGAGACCTAGAATAGCAAAAAGAATTCTGGGCAACAAGGCTAAGGTAGGGGGCATCACAATTCTGGACTTCAAGTTCTACTACAAAACTACAGTGATAAAAACATCATGGCATTGGCAAAAACCAAACAAACAAAAAAACAAATAACACCCTCAGACTTGTAGATCAATGGAAAAGAACAGAAGATGCAGAAATAATTCCAGCACCCTCAGCTACCTTATCTTTGACAAAGGGGCCATGTGTTTTCACTGGAGGAAAGATAGCTCCTTTAACAAATGGTGCTGGGAAAACTGGCTATTCATATGATAGAGAATATTGGCTATCTTTAATTGATTTTGTCACTGTGTTTCTTAGTTCAAAACTTCTGTACAGACTAAATTTGCTCTGCTCCTATTGGCTTGCTTCTTATCTGCTTGTAAGCTTTACAACTATTTGTCAAAGTTCAACTACTTTAGGGTGCTGGCTAGAAAATAGACAGGATTGTACTTGACAATGGGCTGTAGATAAATTGAGCCTAAGAGCCACTCTTTCTCAATCTCTGATAATGCTCAAATTTGGCAAGAAGGGTTTATAACATTGACTATATTCATGTCACATCCCTTCCAATATGAGGTATGTCCTGACTGCCCATCCCCGGGGAAAGCAACCTTGGCACCGAGGGACAAGCCTGGCAATGCCTTCAGGAAAAAATATGCACATTCAGAGACAAGGGAGAAAGTTACAAGCACCAAAGAGTCACCTGTGTGCCAACCCCCCCAAAATAAGTAGAGCTGCAGGGGTTATGAAAGAGGACTCTTACGCATGATTGCCTAAAAGCAAGAAGCCCTTCTAACAAGTGTAATGATTAGACACCTTTTGACTTCAGCATTCTTTTGTACATGACTTCACAGCCTTTAGTGACACATTGTCAGGCCGAAGTGGCTGGCTTTCCCTTGCTTGTGTTCCAGCCACTTGTCATGGAATGTGCATGCCAATTCAACAGGAGCCAGTCAGCCAGGTGACGGGTCACCTCAAGGCCCTCAAAACTGAGGGCTGAAATAAAGCAAAGGGGGAAATGTGACCAGCAGTGCAAAGTGGAACTATGAAAGTGAGATGCTTTTCTTTTAGAGATAAGCAATTTCTCCAAACTTCCTCTTCCAGACAGCATAGCCAACATTTCTTCCACTCAGCCTAAAAGCGACACAACATGCAGATGCCACAGGAGGCCTGAGTCCAGGTTCCCTCCCACAGGAAGGAGCAATAAACCAAAGAGGGCTGGAGGTGATTGAGCAGGTGTGGAGATCTGCATTATCTCTCTATGCCCCCATCCCCTGAGCTGAGGATGGCTGACAATGATGAATCAAGTATCAAGATCTGTATTATCTCTCTATGTTCCCCTTCCTCTCTGTTCCTTACTATAAAAGGACCTCTACCCACCTGTTCAAGGTGACACGCTAATTTGAGGTAAATGGGCCCCTCCACCTCCTCAGAGTTAGCTTCGAATAACACTGTTTTTCCCCTTTGTACCAAAATATACATCCTCCTTCGATTTGATCAACGGTGAACAAGCAAAACTAAACATACAAAGTAGGTAAATAGGTCTTTCTCAAATGGAAAGAGGATCGAGAGATGGAGAGGGGAGAGGAGGGAAGGGGAAGAAAAAAAGAACTAAGATGTATTATTACATGTACCAACTCCCCACAAGGAATATAATCATTATGTACTGCAAACATGTGCTAAAAAAACGAAAACTAATGGAAAAAAAATGTCTACCCAAGAGATGAAAGAAAAAGCATGTATTTGTCAGCTGCTATAGTCCTCTGACCAAGGGTCAGCCCTTAGGTCTTCAGTCTCCTGGCTGCTGGGTTGTACAGGCATGAATGCCAAAGGGGATCCCTCAGGAATCCCCAGCCACAAAATAAAGAGGCACCAGAGTAAGAGGAGGAGGTGAGAGGCAGTGGCCAGGAGTGAGGCACTGCCATGTTAGATCTATGGGAGCTCAGAGCTGAGCAAAGTAGTGGCCAGGGACAGAAGGGAACTGAGGGGATCTGAAGTCATGCACAAGGGTCCAATACAGTCCACTCCTTATACCAGCTCGTCTCCTTACATGGAGGGAGGGAAGAGGAATAGTCACAATTGTTGGAAGATTTGTGTGTATACGCTACCTCCGCTTTTCACTTCTTATTCACAAATAATTCCTCTGTATCCTGGCTTTACCCTTTACCTTTATGCCCAATAGTTCCCAGACTATTCTTCTCAAGGTCACAATCTTCAAATTGCCAAATACAGTGACCCTCTCGCAGTCACAGTTTTCTCGATATCTCACATCATTCCAGACAGCTGACAATGGCTTTCATCTCCATATACAATATTCCCTTCTCTAACTTTACAGCGCCACACTTCTGAGATTTTCTCCTGGACTTTCCTGCTCAGTGTCATTTCCTGACTCTCCCTTTTCTAACATCAGATGCCGTCAGGGCTCTGTCCTAAAGCCTCTTTTCTTTCCATTATGTGCTGTCCCTCTTGGTTCACTCTCGCGTTCTAGCAACTGACTTAACTGTTCTCTGTATATACCACTTGACATTTGTTTCTCTAAATTTGGGTGTTTTTTTTTTTTTTTTGGTCACATCTGGACCCGTATAATCAACTGCATCTAACTACACAAGAATAGTAAGATGTCTAAATGGAACTCCTCATAATCCTCCTTGAGCCTGACCAACTCAGTAAATGATATCAACATTTACCCATTTGCTCAAGCTGAAGCCTACAAGTTATCTTTGATATGATCATTCTCAAGATCGTATTCACTGTAACACCAAGACCTATTTTTCCTGATACCGTTAGACTGTCCCTCATATCCATCAAACTTCTTTCTGGCTCCATTACCACATCCTTAAGGTCTAGGCTACCTCTTTCTGGAACCCTTGAAAAACCTCCTAATGGTTCTTCTCACATCCATTCTTGTTCCTACTCCAAATGTTTCTCCTTACACCAATCAAAGACATAGTCTTACAATGTCAATCAAATAATTTTACATCTTCACTCAAAACCCTTCAACACATGCTGCCTGTCTTTGTACCAATATCCAAGAGTGACAGGACTAGAGATTCAGTGATGGCCTGACCTCCAGATGTGTCTCCAGCATAGTCTTGCACCCCAACCCCCTTCTCTCTGGGGGACTCTTTATATCAACCTCCTTTCAAGTGTGTTTCCCAAGGACACTGGGCCCTTTTCTTTTTGAGTATGTTAGATATACTATTCATACTGACTAAAATGCCCTCCTCCCAGCTTGTCCTGGAGAAATGCATTTCTTTGGGTCTTAGCCTTGTCATCATTTCCTCAGACAGGCCTGCTCTAGTCTGCTTCTCTGCAATTTAAAAATGTGTACTTCTCTTTCAAGGAATTGAACATACTGTGTAATGATATATTCATTTATGTGATTATTTGCCATTGTCTGTCTACCCACTCCAGGAGCGGAGAAGCATTTATGCTGTGTTTAAAGTATCTTCAGAGCTTAGCATAGTGCCTTGCACTCAAAAGCGTAAACTCAATGAGTAAAGAGATGGAGAGAAGAAGGAAGGAATGGCTTACTTAAAATTTTAGAGGAAAATTAAATTTTATTTTGACTCTGGAATAATTGAAACTCAACTGCAGTTTCCCCATTGAAGTAATCATGTGCTGCAGCAGTCCCAAACCATTTTGGCACCAGGGACAGTCTCCAGAAAGATGATTTTTCCATGAATTGGGGGAGGAGAGAGGTTTCAGGATGATTCGAGCACATTACATTTATTCTGCACTTTATTTCTATTATTATCATCACATCCTGATTATATAATGAAATAATCATACAAGTCACCATAACGCAGAACAGTGGGAGCCCTGAATTTGCCTTCCTGCCACTAGATGGTCCCAACTGGAGGTGATGAGCAAGAGTGACACCTGATGTATGTTACTTATGTGCAGTTGACGCCATAATCTTGTTTTGTTTGCTGTTGCGGCAGAAAACCCTGCTGCACAAAGACAGGATATTGGCAATGTCAGCACACTTTTCAGTGCTTTTGTTGTGATCTTGAGATATTCTGCCTTAACTTTAATCCAGAACATATGGAGGTTTTAATTTATCTCAAATATACTTTTAAGCCAACCATCATTTGTGATCCCAAGCAGTTAATACTCTTCTAGCATGGACAAAGTTGATTCAACCAGCCTATGAATAAATTAGATGGACATACATTATTTCCCAGTCTAAGGGACTTCTGTTGCTGGGAAGTAATGCTCAAACTCTTTTTTTTATGGTAAGATTTATTTAAAGAGTGAAGATTGTTATATCATCTGAACAACCGTTTGATTTTTAATAATAGTGGCTAATATTTGTTAATTGCTTATGTGGCAAACATTGGATAAATACATTTTTATTAGTACATGTTTATAGTACAAATTTACACTTTTTTCTCATTCTTTCTGTGAAGTTAGTACATGTACATAAAACATCTTAATTCCTTATTTCATCTACTTTCCCTCTGCTCCTTCCCCTCCACAATCTCTTGATTCCCTTCCCATTTGAGAAAGATCAGTATTCCTACTTCCTATTATCTTTTAGTTTGCTCTTTATTTATAACTTGTTTTTCTCACATAAGAAAAATGACGTGATATTTAAGCTTGTGTGTCTGATTTATTTCACTCTTTTCGGAAGGGGCAGATTGAGCTCATTGAGCAGGTCGAATATGTCACACTAGGAAACGAGTTTTTTTTTATACATTCTGTATTGCTGAAATGTGCTGTCAGTGGTGACTTTTTCTAAAAGAAATCTTTGGAGAAGGTCTTGCAACTCAAAAACTCTGGCCAGTGACCTACATCTTTGGAAATCCATTTCTCTTCTCTGTACAGGTGCTCTGTGTCTACCTCCTCACAGAGTTATGAAAACAGTTGTGAGTTAAGGGCACATACTTTAAAGTGGCTGATAATTCTAATTACATCCTGCAAAACATTATTTAATTCAGGTGATATTGTTTGACTAGCCAGCATTTCTCCATGGATGACACAGTGCGCAGACCCACATTTAGATGTGTCCTCTTTGACCCAAGTAGTAAAACTAGAAATCTGTCCAGTCATGGCAGCCTCTTCATCTGTGCATACACCAACACAAAATGACAGTACAGTTTTCTTCATATGTAATCATTCAAAGACGCGAATAGTTCCGTAGCTATAGTGTTGGTTAGTAACAAAAGTGCAGACAACATATTCTTGTGCACACATCCTGAAAAATGTATCACACAAAAATACAAGCATTGTTGCCTTGTTGCCAACATCAGCAACCTCATCGACTCAGACTGAATACCATAGTGAAACCTCTCTGACAATTGTGCCTCAATATCCTCTACTATTTCACCAATTCATCTAGTTATGGTCCTAGCCAAAAGAGGCATGTGTACCACCATTTGGACTGCAGCCTCTTCTAAAGGTTCACAGAAAATGTCCTTAGCAGCAGGCAGGATCAACTCTTCACTAATAGTAAAGGGCTTCACAGCTTTAGCAATGTAATTAGCTGCTAAGAATGATGCTCCCAGTGCAGACACATTTGATAAGGTGGTGGCCTTCAATAATTGCTTCTTTGTGTTCACTTTTCTTTTTTCTTTTGAAATCTATAAAGACTTGTCTTTCAATGCAGTGTGATGGGTCTCCATGTGGCAAATCAGTTTTGAAGATTTCATGGCTTTTTTGCATAGCTGGTCACCATGTATTATACAAATTAGTCTTGGAGAATATGAATCCCATATTTTGATGAACCTGTAATTTAAGTAGGATTCTTGCTATTCTCTTTTTTTAGTGGGGGTGCTGGGGATTGAACTCAGGGCCTTGTGCTTAGTAGCAAATGCCCTACCACTGAGCTAAATCTCCAACCCCTTCCTGCTTCTCTCTCTCTCTCTCTGTATCTTTTTTTAAAAATTTTTATTTTTTAAATTTTATTTTAATGGTACATTTTAGATGTACATATTGATAACATTCATCATAGGGAATTTGTACCTGTACATGATATATCTTGTTGCTTCTTTTTTTTCCCATTCCCCTCCCCTTGCCCCCTCCCTCCCTATTTACAAAAGATTTGTTTCCATTTTTTCCTTCCATTTCTTATTTCTCTTGTCCTTCTGTTCCTCTCTGTATCTTTTAAAACAGGGTCTCGCTATGCATTTCAGGCTGGTCTTGAGCTCACTGTGTAGCTCAGACTGGGCTCAAACTTGTGGCAATTCTCCTACCACAACCTCCCCAGTGCTGGGATTCCAGGCATGCACCTGGCTTGCTTTTCTCTTTTAAATGTAGCTTTTTTTTTTTTTAACAATGGTCATATTCATCACATTTATTTTGTACCTATACATGATGCATCTTGGTTCTCCCCCCTCTTCCCCGCCCCTCCCCTCTGTTCCCTCCCTCCCTATTTACAGCAGGTTTATTCATCTTTTTCCATATTTTCCCTTTCCCTTTCCTTTCCTTTGTTGCCTTTTTGCTTTTCCCCTTCTTTCTTTCTAGTACTCCTCTCCTTTGTATATTATCTTCCTTTGATATAATATCTGTTACACCTCTTTGTCCTTATTTACAGTTATGACAGTCTCAGCAGCCTCTGTTGTTTTCTAATTGGGTCTTTCTCCCTTTTCAAAGAAGCTGTCTGTGACGTTTGTTTTTTATTCATTTTGGCTAGCAAGCTTACCTAAACTGTACCTGAGACCAGCGAGCAGGACAGGAAATAGATACGGACAGAAGTAGTAAATAAAATAATGGATGGTCTACGTGTGAACTAAAATAAATATCAGATTCTGACTTAAAGACTGCCATCAGATGTAGCTGTACAATGGAAATACATTGACTCAGTTGCCACTACAAAGCCTGCCACCAGACACAGCTTGTTTCTCGCCATTCACTGACGGGGTTTTGATATGAGTCTGTGAGCAATTGATTTACTATGGTTTCTGTGCAGTCAAACTTCTCTGCTAATGTTGATCTGTATTTACAGCCATTCCCCAATGCTAGCATCACCACCTTAGCTCCACATCAGATTATCAGGCATTAGATTTTCATAAGGAGCATGCCACCTGGATCCCTCACATACCCAGTTCACAGTAGCATTCATGCTCCTATGAGAATCTAGTGCCACCACTGATCTGATAGAAGGTAGCGCTTAGACAGTAAGTAACATGAGCAATGGGGAGCAGCTTTAAAAACATTGATGCTTCGCTTGTTCCACTTACCCTCTATGGGCCTCCTGCTGTGCAGCCCATTTCACAGCAGGGACTGGTATGGGCTTCTGGCCCAGGAGTTGGAGACATATGGTGTATTAAACATAGTTTACATTTATGAGATCCACCCTTTTTGCTTTGTGGACATCTAGTCTATTCTTCCTAATCTCTATGTCCATCACATTTTGCTTTCCCACTCTCTAGCAACAGAACTCAAATTGCTTTCAACTCTCATATCTTCATAAAAAAGCTATTGTTTTAATCAAATATTTCAATATGTTTTTAATAAACTTGTGTCAGAGTGAGTCACAGACTGTTAGAGTTTTGAAGGCTATCTTTCATAATGATTTGAGTAATGAAATTCAGTGTTTCCTGTAATTCCCCAAATGTAATATTTACAGGCTTTCAGAACAATAAACCCCAAGCTTGAAAAGGCAAATTATCTTCAATACGATGGATGATAAGGGATATCTATTAAGTATGTAGGCTGAGTTAGGAACTTGACCAACTGAGGCAAAGGTATAAACAAGATGTTTCCTTCTTTTTGGATAACTCACTGGGGAAAAGAAATAAAGGCGACAGCTTAGGCAGTCCCACCAAATCTTTATCTAATTGTTCAAGCCAGAAACCTGGGAGTTATCACTTATTCATACTTGACATCGTCGTTTAATCATCTGGGCCGATCCTCGTCATCTGACTTTTCAGTCTTGACGTTATTACCCTTTTGTTCATACAACCTCTGAACTATGATGGCTGACACATTAAAAATGAAAATAGCCCTAAAATTATCTGAAAAAATTTTGGCTTTCTGTCAGGTCTATGGGTATGCACACATTTCACAACAGTGATTTCTAGATTTCATTCAGTGCATTCCTCACTTTACTTATATCCTCTCTCAATCTCTTCCACTTCATTCTCGACACAGCAACCACAAAGATAATTTTAAAACTGGACCTTGATTATCTTATTTTATAGTTCAAAATCCAGGCTCAGTGGCTTCTCAGTACAATCTGTCACCTGCTCACAAGGCAGACCTCTCCTGTTGCCCTATCTGCCTCTTACCCTGCTCCTCCCAACTCCACACTCCAGCTGCATACTGGACTCCCAGTTCCTCATATGCAAAGTTTAAAAACTCCTGGGAACACCAAAGTCCAAACACAGCTTCCTGGCTCCACCTGAGAGGATCCTCTCCATTTCTTCTGCCTAACACCCCCGCTACTGGCCTTCCATTTCTCAGCATGGTCATCACTTTCTCAGGGAAGAGTCTGCTGATCTCTCATGAAACAT
Organism: Hystrix cristata; assembly: GCA_004026905.1. Lineage (NCBI taxonomy): Eukaryota > Metazoa > Chordata > Mammalia > Rodentia > Hystricidae > Hystrix > Hystrix cristata. The sequence continues at coordinate 13,362 of PVJO010009543.1, forward strand.
GCTTAGACCCTCAGATCTCTACCTGTAAAACTGTTGTAAATTGTGTACAGTTCTAGGGTTGTGGGTTTAGCTCAGTGGTAAAGTGCTTGCCTAGCAAGCACAAGGCCCTGAGTTCAATCCCTAGCATCCTCCTGCAAAAATTATTACAGTTCTGTAAGCCTCTTAAATTAGTTTCTGATCATTCCTGCCACACCAGAAGATTTAATTCAGCAAATTGTGTAATATTGCTCACCAGGATGCCTGTGGTCTTTAGCAGAAACCTGCACAGAATTAGTGTTCAGAAAATATTTTAAATTGAAAAAAAATCAATGGAATAATTAGACAATTTATGTTTCAATTATACCGTTCTACTTACTGCACTCAAACCCCAATTCTACTTGAAAAACTTTGTTAATTATTTGTAATTATCTTCTAAATTTTCTTTATTTCTTATTGTCTGGGTTCTGTTGTTTTCTTATATACATACTTGGGTTTGTGTGATGTTTACTTGATATGCAGTGCAGGGTGATGACCCTGAGGAATTTATGATCACACCCAGGTGCTGAAGCCATGCTGGAGCACCAGGTAAGGGGCTCAGTGACACTGAGTTCCACCAAAGAGCAGTGGATGTTAAAGGAAAGAAGACAATTACAGCCATTGATACGGTTCATCCAGATCTATTGCAAACAAAGGCAGAAAATCAGCACTGACCAATACATCAGCATACAACCTTTTTAGGTTGCTTTCCAGTTCACAAACCCTGGAAACAGCCCAATAGGCACGGCAGACTAAAAGTGGTTTCATCTACCTAACACAACCCTGCACTGCTGTGTACATGGGCGGGTGAACAGTGATGCCTCCTCATTGTTCAAACTGTCTCCTATGAATTTGAAATCAGGAGCAACAACCACCAAAAACAAAACAAAACAAAAAAACCAGGAAAGTTAGGAATTACTGGCATTAATTTCAGGTTATTAATAGCAATGGACTCAGCTATTTCTGTTAATTATTCTGTTCTTGGGACCCTGTGAGATGTCTCTGTAGTATTCCAATAAATTCCCCTGCCTTTTTGCATTTAGTCAGAACTGGTTTCTGTTATTAGCAACTCAAACAGTCCCATGATTACAAATAGAGAGAAGCTACCTCTGTGCAGGTGACAAAAGAAACTGCAAAGGTGGGGAGGTCATTTTACAAATCACAGGGGAGAGAGCAAGAAGGAGAAAGGGGGACTGAGAGCCAGAGAGCAAGAGTGAAAGAAAGTAATAGACAGAGTGAGAGTGAGAGTGGGAGAACCAAAGGGAAACAGCACAGAGTTTAAGTGAGAATTGGGTGGGAGAGAGCAAGACAGTACAGTGAGAAAAGGCAGAGGGGGAAGCACCTGCACGACCAGTGGGGAACAGGGAGGCGAGTGGGGGAGAGAGCAGTGGGAAGGCAAAGCAAGGGAAAGGTACAGGATTTGAGCACATTCAGGGTAGACTGGACAGTGGAGTTCTGCTGGGGCTAAAGGTCATACAAAGGCTCAAACTAGGAAATAAATCAGGCTCAAGGAAAAGAAAATAGACTAAATTACACATGTGGTAGGGGAAAAATCAACTTTAAAAAATCAGCCACCAGGATTTGGAGTGTGTTTCCTGAAGGGTTTGGGATTTATTTTTTTCCTGCTGGAATTTTATACGTTTTACCACTTTGAGTTAACCTAGTTTATGAAAGGGCTTGCTGTAAAATGTACAAAAGAGAGAGAGGGAGAGGGAGTGAGAGAGCGATCCACACATGAGGAGGCATCATTGTTTTTGTGACCAAAGGTTTTGTTTGAAGTGACAAAGCCTCTGTGAAATCCCAAGAGTGCAGAAAGCACTGAAAACCCAGATGTGCTCCTTTGCTCGTTTTCAGATGGAGATGACATCTGGTTTAGTGATTTCCTCACTGGAAAAAGCTGCTGGCTTTACAGTAAGACATGCCTTTGGTCAAGTTCATCAAAAAGATTTGTTTTAATCTTCCAAGCCAGAATAAACATTCATAGCAGCTTTATGCAAAGAAAACATTTTTATTGTTTTGCTATCTATATAGTATAGAACTTCCATGGTCATATAGAACAAATTTCTTGCTGTCTTAGGAAATGGATCAGCATCTACTACAAGTTTGGTACACAGAGTAAACAAGCGAAGTGGGGCTTCATAACATGTTCCAGGACGAGCAAAGGCACCTTCTTCCTGCAAGGCCCTGCTCTCCTGCTCAGCCTCACTGAGGCTCTCCATCTCCTCCCCATGGTGCACGTGCTCCTCAGGACATTTGTCATTGTACTCTGCCTGAAATGCTATGTCCTAGATCCCTGCCAGGCCTCAGCTTTTTTCATGACAGTTTTTTTTTTTTTTTATATATCAGAGAAGAGGTATTACCTTCACTGATGAAAATTATTTGATAGATGCTGTCTTACCAAGGGAGGGTAAAAGAAATAAAAGATGAGCAGAAAGGAGACGAGGAAATCATAACTAAAAATTGTACTTTTAAGATCGCAACTGCCAGGAAACAGCTGAAGTTATCCAAAGTGATCCATATCAGCATTCCTTTGGTTAAATTTAGGCTCCTTTCGTTCCAGATCCATCATACTCAAAATTCCTCAGGAATACTGAAAGTCCATAAATTGACTTAATTGAGAAAATAAAAAGCAGGAACCTCTTCCAAGATAAAGGAACAGGTTGAGAGAATTCAAAGAATGTTAAATTACCCATTCAAACAAAACAAAATTGGGCCCATCGCATAGAATGGGCTAGTATGCTTGCAAAGTGTCATAGTAACTTTTCTCATTGCTGAGATCAAATACCCGACACCCAAAGTTAAAGGAGGAAAGGTTTATTTAGCTCACAGTTTGTAGAGGTTTCAGTTCATAGTTGGCTGTCCCCAAGGCAGGGTGGCATGGCAGAGGAGAAACAGTTTATGGCAGGCAGAAGGCAGCAAAGCAGCAAGCAGCAAAGTAGCAAAGCAGCAAGTGAAAAGTAGCAACCCTCTCTCTGTCCCTTATATCCAATTCAGGCTACCCACCCTTAGGGCAGGTAGCACTCATACCCAGGGTGGGTTGCCCTTCATCCTAGCACCACACCACATCCCAGCATCACATCCTTGATCCCAGTGTCACACACCCTAGATCCAGCCACCGCTGAAAAACCCCAATATGACCACATGAGGCTTTAGGGAGGGCACCAAGATAGAAGCCATAGCAGGGGTTGCCTTTGCCTGTGGTTTCCACTTCTTAAAGAGAAGCATAAATGTTCCCTGTTCCAAAGGAATAATGTCTCATTTCTCTGAGTGCCCACACACTACTTTTAAACATGCACTAAAACTTCTGCCTAATAAACTCTTCCTGGGCCTCTTACTGACACAGCTTGAGAATTCTTTTTCCATGAGGGAAGTCAGTAAACCTATAACCCCATTCTGTGTTTAGGTTCAGTTGGGTTCCTTATCTCAGCTTCAAGAACCTCATCAGATCCTATTTGGTGACATTACCACTAGACTAAAGACTTTCTTTTCTCTTATGTCACATGTCCCCAAGATCTAGCAAAATGCCTAGCACATGGTAAGTGCTCAATAAATCCTTGTTAGTAACTGGATGAAGCTACATTACCTTTCAACTTCAATATCCCATTTCTAAAAAGACACAGTGGGTGCTTCTTAACACTTATGAGGGAAGAGTCCTGGGCATCGTCTCCAGCTCTTCCCCTTTCTTCCCGCTATGTCAGGATCCAAGTCCTGTCGCTGCTGTGTCCCTAATTCTTCTCACATCTGTCCCTCCTCTTCCTTTGCAGAGTTGTTGTCTCAGGTAACTGCACCCTATGGCTGCCTGCAACCTGTTCAGCTGTTTTCTTGGCTTCTCCTTGTAACCCCATCCCCACTGAAAGTTGCCACACTCAAATGCAGTATGGATTTCGTGTTGGAAATTGTACCCCATTAGAATCTCTGGACTTTTTCCAACTGCTGATTCAAACAGTGGTTCCTCCCTTAAAGAATCACTGTGGAACTTTGCCAACTTGTACTAATCATGAGCCAGATGTAGGCAGATTGAGAACAGTCCACCCAGTTTTTAACCTCAATTTATTTAATCTATCTGAATAAGGACACTAACGTCCTTCAACTATGCTTCCTTGATAGACCACTGACTCAGAGAGCCAACCATGTACCCACAGACAGGCAGTTCAGCCATTCCCTGGCCCACTGGTACCCCTTTCCAGTTTGGCTACTCTTCCCAGCCCATGTCACCATCTGGCAGAAATTGAAAATTCAGAGAACAACTGAGTCAGGAGTAAGGTGTGAGGTGCATCTTGGCTTTTATGAATTGCTTTCTGAGAAGAGGTCCCCACAAGAGAACCAAGGGTGGATGGTGAAGAAAGATGCCAGGGCAAGAGCGAGTACTGGAAAAAGTTTGTTTTTTCTTTGAATTCACAGTGTCCAAACAGAACACTGGAGGATCAGGCAGGTAAAAGTATGTTTTCTCCTAAAGTGAAACACCATGAAGAAAAAGCCTCTTTCACTTTTGGAACTGAACTGGGAGATGGAACTATTTACTACTGTATTACAGAAGGAGATTTGAAAAAATTAGTCACTCATCATCCACATTGCCTAAGAGTAGGATCAAAGAGATCAACTTTGCCTTCTTTGAGGTAAGTTGACTGAAAAAGAAGTGCATACAATAAAAACCATGTAACAACGAACAAAACAGGGCCCGACAAACAAAAACCTCAAAAGAAAGGGAAAGAGGGAATCATCCTGGAGATATAAGAAAAAAGCAAGCATCTAAAAGTGATCTTCTGCAAAACACACTTGAAAATTTCAGAAAATGGTCTTATAAAATATTAATTATTTGTCCTCCAATGAGAATGGAGAAAGTTATAAGAAAAGATCTGCCGGTGTGAAGAGAATTTAGGGGAAGGAAAAAGAGAGATATATGGAAAAAAATAAAAAAAAAAAAACCCTAGAAACGTAAGAGCAAAATTATAACCCACATTAATAGAAATAAAAAATAAAATTGATGTTATAGGAAACTGACAATGTAGTTGGCAAATTTGAGAACTTTTCACCCAAAAAAGGAAAAGTGCTGATTCCCAAGCAATACACCCACTCTGATTTAATTGACCTACAGTAGGGCTCTCATGTGTTTTTTTATATTTTGTAATTGTTGTTTGCTTTGTTTTCAATCCTGATATCCCAGCCACACCTCAAACCATTTAAATTGGAATGGCTGGATATAGGTATGGGTATTTTTTTCTTATCTTAATTTTTTTAAATTGTATTTTAAAGGTACATTTTAGGTATACATAGTGATAACATTCATCATAGGTGATTTGTACCTGTATATGATATTTCTTGCTGCTTCTTCAACATGGGTATTTTTTAAAGCTTTCCAGGAAAGTTCAGTGTACAGTAAAGGTAGACAATTACACACTGCCCTAGAGCTTTGGGGGCAAACATTTGCAATTGGTAGATTTCAGTGTTACTTTTCATTCCTGAAGGCAATAGGAAACATGGTTAGGCATTCAAGTATGGCTTTCCCTAGTTTAATGACCGAGTTCTGCTCCCACATCTAGATCATTAAATGAATTGGTCACTAAATGAAGAGTTGTGTACAGCGTCTACATTACAATATTCAGAATGAAGAAATGATCAAAGGAAACTCCAACTTAATGACTTTGCTTTTAGTTGCATAACTCTTAACATGCAGTACTCTACTGTATAACAACATAAAATTACAGTGTTATATAGCACAATCAGAAAAAATTACAGTACTGTATAAATGAGGCATTCTGTGCAACAAAAAAAAAAGATATTGAGGCTCTATAAACAAGATGTATAGAACTGTACAAAAAAAAACAGGTTGTAAGTCTGAGTGGCAGGTCATAAATTCGCAAAGTAGTTAAACAGATATGTCGTTAATTGAGGAATATCTGTACTTGTAAAATACCAATAGATCTTCCAGAATAAATAAATTGAAGACATCCTTCAACTGGCTAAAAATGAAACAAAATGAAGAACTAAAAACCAGTAAAGTCATAGTCTAAAATGCAAACATTGGCACAGTACCTGTCTGTAATCTCATCTACTTGAGAAGCTGAAGCAGGAGGACAATGAGATTTTGGCCAGACTGGGCAATGTAGCAAGACTCCTGTTTCAATCAATTAATCACTCAATCAGTGAAATGCAAATATTGTTCTTGAAAAAGAATATATGTAAAGAAAAAGCATAACTTAATAAATAATTTCCATATTATATTAGAAATGTAACACTAAAAAGGGAAGGTAAACATAGATATTATGTACATTTCATATATTATATACATATATACACATGCACATATATGAATATATGTGTGTGTATGCATATGTGTGTGTGAAAAAAGAGACAATGAAAGCAAAATAAACTTGTATGCTATTTAAAACTTTATATTCAAAGTCCTACAGCTGTGAATAGATTTTGTACCCAATTATCTGGTCACACCACTAGGAATAACAGCATAACAATGTACTTCCCTCTGTGAAATTTTATTTATTTGATTTTCTGAAATCAGAAATTTGTTCAAATTTATTTGATTTTCTGAATCAAATTTAATCCTCCTTAAACATCATCCACAAAAACATGAGAAAATTGATTTCCCACCTTTGGATCATGTGAGAATTTATATCCATGAAGATGAAGGAGTTCAGGTATTCCATCAATTTTGATTGCTGCTGACTATAATTGTGAGTGTGTATGGTTCATTCAGAAGTCTTTCTTCAGTCAACAGGTGTTTTCTCTACAGGAAGTGTAGCAATACCTCTCAATTGAGGGCCTTAGTCAGGACTACAAATGTAACCTCACTCCTCCCAGAGTGCACATGCAAGAGGCAGGTCCTGGCCTTTTTCAATTCTTGAAGTTGTAACCACGTTAGCAGTATTTCACCTTAAAAACATAAGGATAAGGGGACTACTATTCCTGAATAAAATGTAAGAAGGCGTGGCAAATTCACATTGCAACAATTAGAAAGAGTCAGATAAGCTACAAAAGACACAGTTGTAAGGACCTCAGAAAATGAGGAAGCAATGAACGCTACATAAATTACCAGTTGTGTCTTTCTTGGGACATTTTTAGAATTCTGGGCATGGACCCAATATTATATTTTGCTTGTAAAGAAGGAATCTGCTTGGGGAAGGAGAAACCAGTCTTTTGTCAGTCACGTGGGTCTGATGAGAGAAATTAGAAATTTGAGGAATGCTAAACTCAGCTGGTTTTCCCCAAGGGACATCTTCTGAGTTCAAGAACTATGCCAGAAGACTTGGGACATTTGGTTGAAGGCTTCCAAAAGGCAAAACAAAAGCTCTTCGAGTTTTATGATGCAAAGGAGAAAAATTCAAAATATAGAAAGACGTTCTGCCATTCAAATACAGGCAAGTACTCCTGAGTACATCTTCCAGATTTTGAAATTGTACTAGGGCAAAGGATAGGTGGCTAAACAGCTAAATTAAAAAATCCAAAGTACAGCACTAAACTCCCCACAATTGTTTAGGCCTGAGAATACAGAGCTCCTACAATTTCTAGCCAAAAATCTGGAAAGGCTTGTTTGTGAAACAGAGAAAAAGTAGAAATGAACTAAAGCTTAACAACACTGCAATTTTAACTGCAACCTCTGCCTAGCTCAATGATAAATTCCTTATCCTATATGCCTTTCCAAAGAGGCCCAAAACTGTGGTTCTATCCAATATTAAACTAGAGTGTCCAGAATCATGAGCCCAAATAAACCTTTTCTCTTTATAAGTTAAATGCCTTGGGTATTTCATATAGTGATGCAAAGCTAACTAATATAGCATGCATAAAACTTAAAGAGAGAATGAAGAGCATCATAAAGTGTGAACAGTGCTTCATTTAACAATAATGATAATGATGCTTTGATAACATATAAATCTGTAACAACAATAGCACAGAAGTTGGCATAAACTGTATTAAGTCAAGAGATCATATTATAATTTGCAGTGAAATCCTAAAAGAGTAATATAAAAATTTATAACTGATCACCTAGTAAGTAGAGAAATAAAATCATAAAACATACTTGATTAATCCAGAAGAAGGCTAGAAAGAAGGAATAAATGAACAAAGAGCAGATGAATAACTAAAATATAAATAGCAAGATGGTAGACTTAAATCAAACTGTGTCAGTAATTTCATTCAATATAAATGAGCCAGCTAATAAAAAAATTTTTAAAAATTGTTAGATTAAATAAATTATAAGATCACAACTATATGCTGTCAACAGTAATCACTATTCATATACGGATACAAAAAAGGTGAGAATGAGAAGATGGTTAAACATATAAACACCAGCAAAAGAGAGCTGATGACATGATATTAAAAGAGGTTTCTATACATGTTCTTGGTAAAAATTTAAAAAATAAATAAATAAATAAATAAATAAATAAAGAGGTTTCTATCTCTACTGCCTTAAACAAAGAACCAAAGTTTTATTTACTATATTGGAGTCAGTGCAGGAGAGATTGTTTCTGAGGTGGCCAAGGGAGCTCCTGGGTGGGGCTCCATCCTGATATATGGGAGCCCCCAGAGGGCTCCACTCTGATCTTTTAACAGTTTACCGATCTCTTAGGAATGTACTGCTGTTCAAGTGGCTTAGTTGGAACCCTTGGCAGGAGGGCTCCACCTTGCTCAGGTAGGTAGTTGAGCCCCTAGGGGGATCAAGCCTTCCCTCTAAGGAGTCAGTGGGCCACAGAGTATGGAGGGGTCTAAGGAAAAAAATGACCAAGAAGGTACTGGTGCTACTCTGGCTGGAGACATCTGGCTAATAGTGCTTGAGTCTCACAGGGATGCCTTGGGAACTCAGCAGGTCTGTGTCCTTCTGTATGGGATGCCATTGGAAGGACCCCAGACCTAGTCTTTTCTCGCTGTAGGCCCCATGACGTACCATGGGAAGCACCCTGCAGATCCTAGTTACCTTGCTATTAGCCTGTTCCCTGCAGGGAACGATTTGACCTGACGGTAGCCAGTTGGAGTCCCAGGGTCTCCATCCTTCTCTTTATGAGCTAGGAAATGATGGACACAGATGGTAGTCTAATTTATAATACTACTTTTTGGTTAGATCATTTCTATAAAAGACCTAGAAGGTAGTGCGAAATCCCTTATGCTCAGGCTTTTATGGTTCTTTATCCCTGGAATGGCCCGGAAACTGTAGTACTAAAAGAAGTCTCCAAAGAAAAAAAAGTTACCCATCTGTCTCTCAGGGTAATGTGGGTCTCTCAGGGGAATATGCATCAGGGGTTAGTGATTTTCAAAAGATACTGGTAGATTTGCAGAGGGGACCCCAGACCCATATGGCCCAATTACTGGACATAGCCTTTTTTGTGTGTTCAAAAATCAGGATCTAGAGGAAGATGGAAAGAGAAGAGAAAAAAAAAAAAAGACAGATCAAAATTATGGTTGTCACAATTGGCAATGCTTTAAGCACACACAGGTCATCCAAGGGAACACCAAGCCAAAACTGGGCACTGGGCACAGGACTGTAGCAGACTGATGTGCCTGAACCATGGCGTGTGAGGATTGGCTCTTTCTGCTCCCAGAGTGGGGCTAGGCCAGCCAAAATTCTCATGTCCCAGCCTGATGAAGAGGACTAAAGGGGCCTGGCGTAGCCTACAATGGACATCTCCATCTCCTGTAAAAAACCCTTGGTGATCCTGGATGTCATGTGTAAGCAATTTCAATTTCTTCAGCTTCTGTTTTAATTTCCTTTCTGTGGAAAATCATCCTCTAGATCTATAGCCATAATTGGGGTCGAAGAGATCCCTAGTTAGAGCTTCTTTACTCCTGCTTTGACGTGTCACTTCAAAGGTCGTATGTTCAGCCCTGTGGTTTTAACTGTCCCATGGTGTCTTATTCCCTAACTAGGGAAATAACTTATTAGTAAAACTGGAGGTAGCCTATCTTCACTGTCATTCATTACAAGGAACACCAAAGAGACATGTCTAAATTCTCTTTGGAAAATAGAAAGGCTGAGGCAAGAAGGGTAGCCCTGAAGCCTCTCAAGGTACTAGCCTTATTTCTAGTTCCTGAGGAACCATTAAAACCAATCTGTAAATCCCAGGAGGATAAATGGGCCTTAGGATAAGGGGAATAAAGAAGAACTCTGATGGTATTTAGAAAACATATTGGTCCTTCCTCAGGAGACACAGTGGAAGGCTATAAAAACCCTCCATAATTCTTTATATATTGGAAGAGATGCTCCATTGGAAATAGTCACTCAAATTTTCACAGCACTAGGACGAGTAGCAACCAACTGCCAGGTCTGCAAATCTTGCCTACTCTGTGCCTACATTAACCCTGCCCTCCCCAAACCACTTCCCTTGTTAGAACTTGTACAGAGAAGAGGAACATAATCTACAGAGGACTGGCAGTTAGATTTTACCCACATGCCACCATGCGGGGGATTTAAACAAGTATTGGTCCTAATAGACACCTTTACAGGCTGGACTGAGGCCTTCCCTACACATTTAGAAAAGGCTATGACGCTTATCAGGGTGTTTCTCCAAGAAATCATTTCCCCATATATACTGCCCCAGTCCCTTCAGAGTGACAATGGGCCTTCTTTAACCTCTCAGCTCAGGGGGAGGCAAATCTTTAGGAACAAAGTACCATCACCATGCTACATAGAGACCTAGTCTGGAAAGGTCAAAAGAGCCAACCAGGTCCTAAAGTGAACTCTGGCAAACCTTGCCAAGACAGTTCTGAGATCTGGCTCAGATTATTGCCAGTGGCCCTCGTGAGGGTTCAAAACACCCCCATAACTGGACTAAATGTAAGTCCATTTGAAATGTTATATGGGAGGCCTTTTCTATCTTCTGATATGGTAGTAGATCTTGAGACCACAAGACTCTCACAATATCTTATTAATCTAGCCCAAGTACAACAGGCTATACCATTACATGGGAACAAAATTTTGCCAGCTCCTGGACTAGAAAGATCACCTAGTGTCCACCCTGGAGACCAAGTGCTCATTAAAACACGGAAGGAAGGGACTCCTGCCCCTTTCTAGTTATCCTTGCCATACCCACTACCATAAATGTGGCAGAGATAGATAGCTGGATTCACCTTTCCAGTAGCATAAAGCCAGCCCCACTTGAACCATCTGAAGAAAGAGACTACCCAAAAGGAGAAAGCTATTCCTGTGAACTTCTGGAAGGCCTGAGGCACCTCTTCAAAAAGCAAGGCTCCAGTACTGCTCCGGGTACAATACTGAGGCTATGGCTCTCAGACGCTTGATAGTTTATCTAACATGTCCCTTTTTGCCAGAGTTTCTTTTCCAGAAGAAGCATGGGAATCTGACCTGTTCCTTCTCATATTTGTACTCTACATCCCCAACCTAATAGTAAATTAACTGTAGACACTAACTCCCTTCTTATTGTCTTCTGATGACAGGTTTTTAGTTCTTCAACCCAGCCAGTGACCCACAACATCCTAAGGTAGTTAGAGAAAACATAACTCCGAGTAGGTAGGGCTTGCAGCTCCTTTCACCAGAAAGTAGCCATATGTAAATGGAGATTTGCACTCCCTCAGCACTCCAGATGGAATTATGGGGATTTGCGTCTCTCAGGAGGAAATGAGGCAGGAGATTAGGGCATGGCAAACTGGCTAGGGAAGTGGGTATGTGGTTTGCAAACTGTATCTCTTTTCTTACATTTAGTTGGCCCAAACTTGCTCTGTAGAGCATTTTTCTTTTCCTACTTTTAACAAGTGTAAAACCTTGCTATATTTTGCACCTGTCAAGTCCAATTCTTTGCACAGGACAAGTACCTAGAATCTCTAGAAGGAGTCCCCAGAACCCCAGAACCTTGTTAACATTTTTGGCAAGTATCCCAGAAACCTGGTAATAGTACTAACTCTCCCTAGGATGTAATCATTATGTAATGCAAACATGTACTAATGAAAAATAAAAACTGAAAAAAAAATTTTAAATGGGTAGAAGACAAGAAAATTAGAATTTGAAAACTGTACTTTTAAGCAAAACTTTGGCTTCAGGACACAAAATTTATTTGCCTTTTTCTCTTCTAGGAAACTCAGTAAAAAAAATTCTAAAGGTCTTAAAAACACAACACATCTGTAAACTGGGCTCTGGACTTGTCCTTTTCACCTGTAAATTGTGTTTCTGCCATCCTCAAGGAAACAGCAATATTAGTGGCAGCATATTTCAACTTCAAACACATGTAAATGGCTGGCATTCTGACATAACCTTCCAGATAGATAATCTGACAGACAGAAGGCATACACATCCTTGTGAACGCTGCATTAGAAAGCCTGAGTCCTAATTGTTCATTTTAAATCTCATAGGGCTACCTGTGACAGGTGGCCACTGGACACTAAGCAAATTCCTACACTCTGCTTATCCATAAAATTCCCCAAACAGATCACAAGGCACCCCCACTTTGGGGACCCCTCCCAACTACCAAGAACTTTCTTTCTTCTTGTACTTCCAATAAACACTCCTCCTAATTGTCTTTTTGTCTGCAATTTCATTTTTTAACTACAATATAACCTAGATAATGAGTCCAGAATATGGACTTTTGTTGTTTTGCTCAGAATCTATTATTTGTAGAGAGTGAAAAATTCTGATGATTTTTAAAGTTACAGCCCAAATAGTCCTTTTTGTTTAGAGTTACAATTTTCCTGTCATAGTTGCTTGGTAACTTTAAACATTTCTGCCTTTTGTGTGTTTCACTAAAACTGTTCTTTCAAGTTTCATTGTTTGACCCCTTTTTCTCCTCCAGTCCATTGTAAACTGAACAGCTTTCTTTCCTTCTCTCTTTTTCTTTCTTTCTTTCTTTCTTTCTTTCTTTCTTTCTTTCTTTCTTTCTTTCTTTCTTTCTCTCTTTCTTTGTTTCTTAACCTTTTTTTTTTTGGTGCTGGGGATCAAACTCAGGGCCTTGCAAGGGAAGCACTCTAACCACTGAGTTAAATCCCCAGCCCCTTTTAAACAATTTTTGAGTATAATATTCATCAAGAATTTTACTCGGATAAAACGAGAGTGATAATTTTTTAAACATACAAACGTTCTTCAAAGACCAGTACTTCATAAAATTTGTCAAAGAGAGCACATATTCTGTGAGTAAAATAATACAGGAACTTTAATTTTTCACCACAGTGAATGCAATGATATCCTTTTGAAACTAAAATCTGGACAGATATTTTGACATTTTTCAGATGAATTAGAATTTTCAATCTAAGCTCTAACTCCAGATCAGTTCTAACGAAGTTACTTTTTAACCCCATAAATAATGTGTCTATGGTAAAATATAGACTATAAATGCTTGTTTTAATGAGTAAAAGGGACTATTTGGTGTGAGACATATTTCCTTTTACAGAGCTTCTTCACCGATTTTTTAGAAGTGAAATGTAAGGTCTTCCACTTACTGTAAGCAGCAATGTCCATATGAACAGGATGGCTATTTGTATATTGGGGGAGAAAAGGGAAATTCCTACAAAGGTTGCTTTTCCCAAATTGAGTACTGATATAAAATCGTCTTCAGTTTATAAATTACTATTGACTACACTTTCAGTTCAAATATCATTTTTTCTTGTCATAAATCACTTCAATATTGTCCTTGGAATTTAAATTAACCCAAAGTGTTGTTAGAACCTTTGGCAAAAATTCAGGAAATAGCTAGCCATAGAGCATTCTGGTGTGTGTAAATCCAGGAGGGCTACAGTGTAGAGAATAGTCTTATGACTTTTCGGCTATTTTAAAATTTTTTTCTGCTACAGGAATTTGTTTATGTGTCAATTCTTAAGCAGATATAATTGTTTATGGCCTCTTTTTCATCATGGTACCCTCCCACCTCCACCCCCAACTCTCTACTACCACCACAAATACAGCCACATTCATTATCCAAACAGTGGGGAATGAATGGAATGCTACTTTATTTCTTCCAGAGTAGATTGGCAAATATTATCTCTGATTTGGAATTCAGAATGGGAAAAGATCTGCTTCTTAAGAAAATTATGATAAGACCTTAGTACACAATTGAGAAAGTACCCACTTGCCTCAAGCTATTTTTCTAGTTAAGCTGTTTTGTTAATTATTATTTGGCCTCAGGGAATATATGAGAAAACAAAGAGGATAGTGTAGTCTCTGTAAAATGGGAATTCAATCTTTTCTCTTTGTCCAGAGTCTGGACTAGTGCAAGTTCATTTGACTTGCCAATGCTTTTTTTATTTGAGATGGGGTCTGGCTATGTAGATCAAGCTGACCTTGAACTCACTATGTAGCCCACTCTGGCCTAGAATTTGAGGCTATTCTGCCTCAGCTTCCTGAATGGTGGGATTACAGGTGTGCGCCACCACACCTATATTATTTTAACTCAGTTATTTAGTCATGCAGACTGCAGAAGGGATGTGTAAAAGCTCTTTTCAAATATTTGAAAAGAAAAAGTTAGTTACCTATAGTTAGCTACATTGTGGTAAATTCTAGGAGAATGAATGATTTACAAAACAAGGATAAAAAAAACCTCAGAAAGATGAATATTTTTTTATCATCAAGAGACAGAGAAGATCTTTGTAAGCCTAGGAGAGAACTAAGAAGTTCTAAAAGAAAAAGGCAACAGATTTGACCATAAGAAAAATTAAAATATCTACATGACAAAGTATGCCCTGAATAAAGTTAAAGGACAAGTAAAAATGGGAGAAAATTTATTACATGTATGACAAATTAAAAGGCTTGTATTTCTGATATAGAACAAATAAAGAAGGAAAACCTAATTAGAAAAGAAATAGTAATAAGTAACAAACCTGATAATATTAAAAATATAAATTAAAATTCCATTTCTAAATCCATATAGACATACCAATAAACAGATATACTTTTTTTTTTTTCCAAATCGGATTTGACAAAATTAAACAATCCAATAATGTTCCATGTCTAGCTGGGCAAGAATAAGAGCAGATCTCATTCACGGAATATACGCCTGTATGACCCTCTATTTGTGCCTACGAAGGTAACGGTGTGTTTTCCTGCTACCTAGCAGTTCTGCACCCTGATGATGAGAGCTTACAGTGATTTTGCAGAGAAGTTCTTGCATCAGGTAAGGAGTTCAACCCACTTGTGTCTATATTCCCCACAGTGCTGAGAGTCGTCTGCAGGTTGGAGAGTGACACGTGTCCTAATTCCGAGGCAGATCTCTCTTCCTGAAATCGTTGATTTGGATTATACAGTTGACTTTATGTCATTTTTTGGTGATTTTGTGCTGGCAAGTTTGTCAAGAGTGAACCTGTTCAGAGGCAAACTGTCAGCTTTCACCTTCAGTTGCTGGGATCCTACGGGGACACGGAATAGGATGAAACTTCGTAGGGGAAGCATATTCCCTGTGTGCTGAAGTTGGTGCAGCACCTCCTCGCCTCTACTGCCAGAGGCAGCAGGGCTCAAGGAAGCTTAGTAATTTTCAGGAAAGCGATGCATAAATGGTGGCCCACACAGAACACTATCTCATGAGCGAGGACAAGCATGTACTTATCTTCAGAGCTTTTTCTTCAATAAACAAAGTAATTAACTTGGCATTTTAGGACTCTCTTATGGATTCGAATTTTTAAAAATCCTCTGTTTACTTGGGAGAGTAATAGTTTTGTGTTACATGAAAGGGAAGCCAACATGTGGCTAAGAGTTTTTCAGAGACTAAATACCATAACATCTGTTTTTCTGTCTCTCTGCCTTTCTGTCTCTGTTTCTCTCTATCTCTCTCTCTCTCTCTCTCTCACACACACACACACACACACACACAAATCATCATCATCATCTACTCTTAGAAAATATAAAATAGTACTTTTCCATTACATAATCGAAAGTCCCCTTTCTAAATGTATATTCATTTCCGAATGTTAACTAACCTAAGAGATGCAAACAACCATTAACACCACCACTCATGTGCTCATACTTATACCATTCCTTAGCCATCTCTTGACTTCAAGAGGGTCAAATATTTGGCTGACCTCTGACAGACCTTAGAAGGTCAAGAATTCCAAGAAAGAAAAGGGAAGAGGTTGTACTTAGATTGCATTACTAAACCTGTGGTCAGAATCTAGAATTCTGTTAGAGCAAGGAAGCTTCTAGGCATTTCTGTAACATATTTAAATGCTTAAATCAAACAGTGAATGAAAGCCAAATAATATTTCAGGATGGAAGAAAATAATTTTAGATATTATCTTTTCTATTTAAATTAAAACGGTTTGACCGATTCACTTTTTAACTCAGTTCAGATTATGCTCATTCTTTCTTGGTTGGCCCTCTCTTTGCTCATCCTTTCTCTCCACCCACAGTCAATATGGCTTCTGGCTTTCCTCCATAGGTTACATCATCCTGTTGAATAAAGATAAAAGTCACACTATTACTATAGTGCTCTCCATTCTTCCAAGTCATCGTAATTTTGTTCAGACTAGTGATTTCTCCTGTGCTTTTGTATCTCCTTTCCAAGGTCTCTGCCAGTCCACCAGATACCTTGCTACAAGTGAATAAAGTAGGTGCACTTCAAGGACAATACCATCCCATGCTGCAGTCCGTGGTAGAGACTGTATTTCATTTGCTATTTGCTCCTCAGCTGGGACTCCTATTGCAGTTAAAAACCTTTGTAATAGTATGTGGTTCCTCGCCTCCTCCTACTTCCGTTCTAAAGCATACAACATTGAATGGTTAGGAAGGAAAATGCACATGGTGCTAAAATGAATAATGTATGAGAGTTAAATAAAGCATCAAGCCAAGCCTAGCCACAATGGCAGCAGGATTCTGTATATTCATTCTGTTTCTTTTTTACAGACCAATGGTCCCTGACTTAGAGTAGTTCCACTAAAAATGCTTCAATTTTAAAATAGTGCCTAGGTGGTACACATTCAGTAAGAAAATGGTATTTTGAATTTCAGTCTTTTCTCAGGATAGCTTTAAGTGGTATGATACTCCCTGGCAATGCTGGACAGTGGCCATGAGCCACAGCTCTCAGCCACATGGCTATTAAGAGGGGAAACAGCTGACAAGTACAACGCACCGAGTATGAATATGTTGCTTAGTAGGATTTTCTGTAGTTTAAATGGATTAAATGCATATCTCATTTATGATATTTTCAACTTTCAGTAGGCTTATTGGGACATAACCCCACTGTAAGTTGAGGAATGTATGTATTTCCTTTAAAATAGGATTCTTGTGCTCTCAGAGTTTGGCAGAGTCCACACGTCTGAGAACCAAGTACTCAAGTATCCTAAAAGGGAGGGGGCAGGTGTTGGGCCACCTATGCCGGATATGCTCAGTTACTGTGACATCTGTTTTGTGCCTTTCTCCAGGTGAAATAACAGAAGGGGCCAAGATGCTGGGTTGAGAATATCTTTGGAGAGAGTTGTCAGTGAGTGAAGATGGAGTGGAGAGAAGGAGAGGATGTTTCTGCCATTTCCAATCAAAAGGGGAGTTTCAGAGAATCTCTCAGGAAAGTATGAATGAATATATAAAAAGAGTAGGAGAGATTATTGCTAGCTTGCTGCTCTAGAGTCAAGGAATAGAATTTTGTTGGTCATGAGTTGAGCTTCAGACTTTGGTGGGACGAAGGTGTTTTAACTCAGTCAAATAAGGATACCATGGAAGGAACCAGACAGAGTCGTTTTGTGATGTACTCTAAGAAAACTGCCTTGAGAGAAGGTGACTTAAACAGATCAGAAACCTTGGGACAGGAGTCCAGTTGCTCTTTGAGAGGTTCTTGCCTATAAGCAATTCTTTGAAGGATCTGTAAAAATGCTTCAGAAGACAGAAGACCGTCATCTAAATTCTGCACCCTGGTTGAACATTGGTACAAAGTAAAACTCACCGATGAAATAAGACCTTCTTCCCCTTTATCTTCCCTCCCTACTGGGCTCCAACCATGGAAGGGCAAAGATACAAAATCCAAAGGTCAGGCTGGCCAGTGGATGAAGTGAGGCATACAGAACAGGAATAACAACTCGCACTTTCCCTTCGCTCACTAGTAATTTTCTAGGGTGGGTAGGCCAGAGCTGGAGGGAGAAATTTAAAATTAAATAAATTTTGGAGTTTTAACAGTGTATGAGGTGGTGAACATGACCAGTTGATTCTTCGCTGTTGTTGTTATCTGAGAGTAACTGAGTCATGTGATGTTCTGGAAGTTCTCTCCAGGAACAGAAAAGTACAACTACAGAAAACTAGTTTCATGGCACAGTGGTGGGAAAAAACACCATTGCTTTCTGTTCCCACCTTTTCAAGTTACTGTCTATTCGTGAGTCAGTTCTGCATTAAATACAAAGGATCTAGCTTGCAGCGAAGCATGTTTGCTCTGGACTGAGTCTTCTCGCACCTTCTCAGGGATGTCAGTCCTTTAGTTGTCTATGCCCTTTTGTGTGCCACTGGCCTCTCCCTCTCTACTGGATCTTACCAACACGTAAAAATGACTCCAGCTCACCTACTGGGAAAAAATCCCTTCTCTCCTTCAGCCACTGCTCTGTTACCAGTCTCCCTTCACCGAATAATTCCTTGAAAGAGTCATGGAACTGCATTGGCTACATTTTTGCTACATTTCTTCATCTCTCATTCTCTCCTCCACCCACCACAGTGGGCTTTCCTCCCTACTACCCATCAAGGTGACACTTACCGGAATTGACAGTTCTCTGCCAGCACCTTCTTTGATTCCTCAGATGAACTGGGCAAGGGTGGCTGCTACCTCCTTCTTGACACATGTTCCTCTCTGGGCTTCTGTGCTCCACTCTTGTCTGGACTCTTTCTATCTACCTGGCCATTTCTCATCTACTTGTTCTTTCTCTTCCCACTAGACCCTTCTCCTTGGCCTCTTCTCATCTTGGTCATTTTATAGAAGGCAGGGGCCTCATGAGAGTACAGATATAAGACATTTTTATTCCTGGAAAAAGTTTTACTGGTCAGTGCTGGTATAAAGTTAGAATATAAAATGCCTCATTGTTCAGTATTGTAGTCTGTAATCAGACTCAATAAAAATAACAAGGAAAAATCAGGAGCACCTGTGTGTGCCTTCGTTAAACAAAATGTTTGAGTTGAAGTGACAGAAAACCCAATTTCACTGTTATGACAGAAAAGGAACAGACTGGCTGGTACATGCTGAGGGGTTGAAAGGTCTGCAGGGGAGCTGAAGGGGTAAATTAACAGAGGTCAACTCATGCCCCCAGGGTCCTTCCCTGCGGTCCATCCTGAACCCGCTCCACTTTGAACTTTGCCTATTGACTTCCTTTCTATAAAATGCACAAAGGAAGGTATTAAAATGAATTGTCTCAGGTAATTATGGAGGCTAACAAAGGTTAGCCTCTATGGGGTGAGTCACCAACCTGGTGACCAAGGGGAACTGATGGTAGTTAGTTCCATCCAAGTCCAAGTCCAAAGGTCTGAGATCAGGAGAACCAATGGTGTGGTTTCAGTCCAAAAGACCCAGGATGAGCCAATGTTTCAATTTAGGGAAAATCAGGCAGGAGAAATTCTTTCTTACTTGGGGAAGGGTCAGCATTTTCGTTCTACTCAGGCCTTCAGCTGATGGATAAATTTCACTCACATTAGGGAAAGCAACATGCTTTGCTAAGTTTACCAATTTGCATGTTAATCTCACACAAAATACCACCACAGAAACACTCAGAATAATGTTTGCCCAGAGGCACCTCATGGCCTAGTCAAACTGATACATAAAATTTATCCTCATAGTGTCCCTGGACTTCATTGGCCCATGTCCTTTTTCATTCTCTGAAGCCCAAGTATAGAAAACTCTACACATGGGTTGTGAATATATATAAGGTAATATCTCCTTAACAATGTTGCAGGACTGTTGCCCAAAAAGGTAGAGTGAAAATAGGAGCAAAAAATAGGCACCAACTACCAGTTGTTAATTTGAACATTTGAAAGTTAAAGAGAGAATAGAACTAAACAAACACTGAGTGATTGCTATGTGCTAGGCACTGCCCTAGACACTTTACACTATCTCTGAGCTGATGAACTCCCTGAAAAATGCACTTACACAACTTTTATACTGTAAGTTTATAATGAACAAAAAAGCATTTTCTCTTCCTTCCTCCCAACCCCTAGTAAGAAAACAAGAATCACTGAATGTATGACTTGTTTTTGCCCCCATGAGGAGTAAAGCCTTTTTCAAATGTGACTTTTCTCATCAAAAGAGCAAATTTGGTGGAAGATCGTAGGTCACTTTGCAGACAGTCTCAAGAACAATTGCTGTCTTACATACTGTTCTGTGGCTGGGACAAAATACTAGATGCTCACAAGTTAAAGGAGGAAAAGTTTATTTTAGCTCACAGTTTACCAGAGGTTTTAGTCTACAGTTGGTTCCCAAGATAGGGCAGCATGACAGAGGGGCATGACAGAGGAGAAACAGTCCATGGTATGGCAGGCAGGATACAGTAACCTTTCTTCTGTTTTCCCTTTTGATTCCATTTGGGCGAGGTAACAAGTCTATTGGTTGGTGCCATCCACACCCAGGATGAGTCTTCCCTCTTCAGTACATCCATCATCCACACCCAGAACTATACTAAGCCAATCAGTGGACTAATCCAGTATCACACACCTGTGATCTTGCCACTCCCAAAAGCTTATGGGTGCATGAGGCTTTGGGGGAATATCTAGATATAAGGCATAACACTTGTCTACTTTGTTTTCCCCCTTTGAACTAAGTTTCTGATTTTATTTATCCAAGAATAAAGAAACATAGTAGAATGAGATGGAAGAGTTTGTGTAATGTTAATATTTATTCCTTACACATTTGTAAACGTTAACCATCGAAGACCTTAGAAAACAATTTTTAATTTCTTTCAATTTTTTGGTAGATTTAGGACTATTCAATATACAAATTTAATTTATTTAATAAATCTAGAGCTGTCAAATTTCCATTCTTGTGTCCATTTTGATAAATTTATTTTTAAGAGATTCATCAATTTCATCTAAATTTTCAATAATAAAATAACAAAGTCTGAAGGTGTAGTTCAGTGGTAGAATGCATGCCTACCATGCCTAAGGCCCTGGCTTTGGTCCCCAACACTGCAAAAATAAATAAATTAAAAGATAAAGTGACGTAAAGTTGCTCATAATATCCATTTATTTATTAAATGTCTAGTGATATTTCCCTTTTTGTTCCTGATAGTTTGTTTTCTTTCTTTCTTTTTCTCAAGCAGTGTCACTAATACGTTTCTTACCTATTAATTCTGCTCATTAATATTTCCTTTCTTCTATTTTCTTTGAATTTAATTTCTCTGAATTAGATTTAATGTTTTTCAAACACATATTTGCATTTAGAACTGCAAATTTCCTTTTTGACATCATCAAATAATACATCACTTCCATTATCATTCAGTTCATAGTATTTTCCAATTTTACTTGACTTTGATCTTTAAATATTTTCTAATTATCTTTCTTTGATTGATTTATATTTTAAATTTCCACTGTACTTAGAGAACATATTCCATATGATTTCAATTTTCTGAAAAAAAAGTGTAAGACTTTCTTTAATACCAGCATAGAGTGTACTTTGACAATGTTTCCCATTTAGAAAAACAAACAAATCTAAAAAGTTCTAAGCACAAAGATGGCTCTACTTTTGCATACTTAAAACCACTTAAATTGACCTCTACTGGCTGTTCTTTTGTCCTGCTTAGGTTGTCAGGCATATATTTCAAAATTACCTGAATTTCTGTCAGAGAAAATTAACAGGGAGAAGATCTAACCCAATTCAGAATAGAAGAGGAAAGGAGGCCCATATGTTCCCCAAAATTGGAGGCTTAGCTGTTGTTATCTGCAAGGGTGAGACTTCCTGATGACCATGAGGCCAGTTGAAATAAAAGAAAAATGGAACACAAACATGGAAGAACCACATAACCAACCCACATGACTAACTAAAATGGCTGACAAACATGGCAGAATCCATGTGCCTGACCCACAGGATGAACTGGCCAATGAACGTGGTGATCAGGTGACCAACTCACATGATGAACCAAAATGGCCACCAAATATGGCAGAAAGATAGACAGGGATAAAACAAGGATCTAATCAAGTGATCTGCTAAGGATTCTCAGAAATAAAAGGCCAATTGGGGAAAAAACACAGATAAGAATTTGAGTACAAAAAAAGAGGTAAATTGGGGTAGGTATCTACTCGAGCAGGAGACCAAGTTACCAACAGCTATTTTTCCAAAAGAGAGAAAGCTGAGCAAAATACCTTGGAGAACAGAAACATGCAGACAAAAAAGGCATATTAAACTCTAGGTTGTACACATGGAACCTGAACAAATTGGCAACTCTTTATTGACTTGTACCACAATGAATTACCAAAAATGGGAAAGAGAAGAAAAAAAAGGGGGAAGATAAACTTGAGGCAGATCTGTGGACTTCTTACTGGCTGGGAAAAACATAGAGGACACGGCGCTTCTGCTCCTCGTCCCACAAGGTGGAACACACAAAGAACCTGTTTCTGGTGCAATGAGAAAGCGACCTGAGTTCCTACCTTCTATTAGTTTTCACCACTCTCTAGTTCCCTGCTTCTTCCCAATAACCAAAAAGAATTTTAGCCCTCCTAAGGATGAAAGCCTGTCCTGGGAGAAAAGGGACAGGAAGGGGATTGGAGCTTCCCTAGGGGCGAGAGAGAAGGAAAGAAAATAAACCTCAGCGGTAGATTTTAAAGACAAAGAGAAATAAAGGTGTACCCAAAAGCCTTACATCTTAGCTGGCTTCACCAAGATTTGTTACTACGTTTCTGGGGTGGTTGCCAAAAATGTTACTGGGGTAATGGGGTATTGGGAGCTCCTTCTAGAGATTCTAGGTTTTTTGTTGTCCTGTACAAAGAATTATATAAGACCAGGGCAAAAGGCAGCAAGGTTTTGCATTTATTAAAGCAGGAAAAGAAACATGTTTTTCAGAGCAAATTCAGGCCAACCAAAGGTAATAAAAGAGATATACCCTGCAAACCACAGAGTGGGCCACTGTAAGAGTTAGCAATTGTGCCCAGCTTGATGATGGCCATCTTCTGTATCTCCCACTCCACAGGCTGATGTCAGGTCCACGCCATCCTGTCAAAAACCTGATAAAGTTCTTATGAAAACTGAAGATAGCACTCTCTGATTGGTTCCAGTTATAGGGCTTTGGGAACTGTTCTGGAAATGTGTCCTGGAACTCTGTGATTGGCAAGTCATGTGCACTTCCCTGCCCAGTTTGATATGCCCCATTCTCTTGCCTCAGCATGTGTATATAACACATCTCAATTTTTTTTCATCCAATTTCCTCCTCTCCCTCCTTCCATCTCTTGATCCCCTTCCCATTTTTCTCCTTACTTCCTATTATCTATTTTTTATTTTGC
Organism: Hystrix cristata; assembly: GCA_004026905.1. Lineage (NCBI taxonomy): Eukaryota > Metazoa > Chordata > Mammalia > Rodentia > Hystricidae > Hystrix > Hystrix cristata. Next base: position 36,700 of record PVJO010009543.1, read on the forward strand.
TCTTTATTTATATTTTAGGTTTCTCATATAAAAGAAACCATATGATATTTAACCTTGTGAGTATGATTTTTTTTTTGCGAGTATGATTTATTTCACTTAACATTGTGGTCTCAAGGTGTATCCATTTTCCTAGAAATGACTGAAGTTTATCCTTCTTTATGGCAGTATTGTACTCCATTTTGTATACATCCCACATGTCCTTTATCCATTCATCTGTTGAAGGTCTTATAGGCTGTTTCTTACTTTCTTCTGTCCCACTTTACAGATATTCATTGCCATAGCAGAATAATGGCCCCAAGGATGGCCATATCCCCCTTGTTGGAACTCTCGACTATATTACTATATATGGCAAAGGGACTTTACATATTCAATAAAGTTGAAGATTTGTGGATAGTGAGAATACAATTAATACTGATTAATAAAAACTAATAATCCACATGATCTGGGTGGGCCCGATGTAATTACAAGGACCCCTGTAAGAGCGAGGCTGGAGGTCCACATGAAAGGAGAATGTAGGGCTGGGAATTTAGCTTAGTGGTTAGAGTGCTTGCCTCATAAGCAGGAGGCCCTGAGTTCGATCCCCAGCACACACACACACACACACACACACAAAATCCTGAAAGGAGAATGTGCAATCATAGCAGCAGGGAGAAAGGGAAAAAGAGAGGGAGATTTGAAGCTGTTTCATTACTGGTTTTGAAAACAGAGGAAAGGGCTGCCAGGGGAGGAAGGCAGGTCTTCTCTAGAAGGTGAAAAAGGCAAGGAAATGGATTCTCCCCTGGGTTTCCAGAGGGAATATACCCCTTTCAGCACACTGACTTTACCCCAGTGAAATGTAATCAACTTCTGACCTATAGGATAAAAAGTTGTAATGGTTAAACCACTTCACTGGGGTCATTTGTTACAGCAGGAGTAGGAAAGTAACATATTAGTCTAACCCAAAGCAGTTGGGAGACCCATATGTCTTCACTCATTTACAAAAGAGATCTTCAGTTAATATAGATAGTAAAATGGGGGCTATAGGATAACTCCTCTCCACTCACCTGAACCAGGTCAATGCCCCAGGGCCAACTCCCCCCACCCCCCACCTATGGCCTACTACCTGGAGATAGAGATAAGAATAACAAAATCCCCTAGAAAATTCTAAAATCCCAAACCAGGATGCATGCCAGACTTGCCAGCATGAGCTACAACAACCTCTCTTCACTTGGAGCTCACTGAAGTTTCAAACACAGGGGCTACATCTCATACATATAATTACATAACAAAGTGAATTACGGGAACGAATACATGCGGTACATACAGCAGACATGATTCAGCACCCTGTCAATCACATGGTCAATCACACTGTGGAAGACACAATAGGAGGCACCCCAGACCGAGCACAACATTTTAAATTCTTAAATCCAACCCATTCAGCACTCTTGCCATCTTCCTTTCCACTGGGACGAGCCCACTCACTCTGAGTGTACCTTGGCCTAATTAAACTTTGTTAAACTGTGATGCTTTTTCCTTACTATTGCATACATGTCCAATTCTTTGTTCATTGGACACGAGAACTTAGAATCCTGTCTAGGACCCCATCACCATGGCAACAGTGATCCTTACCTCTCTCCTTGCAAACAGTTTTGGGTAACAGTAGTCTGGCACAGTACCAGACAGATGCACAGGACTAGCAAGCTAGAGTAAGTGCAGAGGGAAAAGAGTTGGGAAAGAACAGAAGGTTGCATGTGAGGCCACATTTGCAGTACAAAAGAACAAAGGTAAGGGGCTGGGGGTCTCCTCCCCCCCCCCCCATGCCAGCACCTCTGCAATGATGGCTTCCAGGTAAAGACTAACTGGTTTAGTGAAAATTCTGATCACAAGACTCATTTACAATACTTTCCTTTCCTAACAGTGAACAGAAAAAAAAAAATTGAACAATTTTCTCCACTTACAGATGACATTAGAAATATGTACTACATGATTTCAAAATGTACCGGGAAGCAGTTTTCTCCGGGGCAAGATAAGCACAATTAAACTTCCCTGGAAAGATTATGTTCTGGTTTATATTTAAAATGTCCCTCAAAGCTTCACGTGCTCCCAGGTGGGGCTGTTGGGAGTGACTGGATCATGAGTGTGATAACTGGATCACGCCACTGATTGGATTAGGAGAGTTTTGGGTGTGGATGAATGGATTTACTGAAAATTGAGGCCCACCCTGGTTGTGGGTGGCACCCACAGGTAGGCTTGTAGCCTGAAGAAAATAAAACAAGAAAGGAAGGCTTGATGTTGGCCACTTCCTGCCCGCTGTCCCATGAACTGTTTCTCCTCTGTGATACCCCTCTGCCATGTCACTCTCCCTTGGAGCCAGTCAACTATGGATTTAAACCTCTATAGACTGTGCTAAAATAAACCTTTCCTCCTTTTACTTGTGGGTGTCTGGTATTTTGTCCCAGCAACAAGAACATACCTAAGACAGATAACCAGCCATAAACCCCTGAAGGCAGCCTGGGGAGAGTAGGGCTCATTTTGGAGTTAACCTCAGCTCAATCGGGGACAATACTACCACCTAAGGGTTAGCTAGCACCTGCAGCCATTAGAGGAGAATGGATGGCAATTGCCTCCGGCCTTGAGTGAGGCAGCAGCTCACCCAACTGTTTCTGAGTCAAATGCTCCTGCCTATGGGGATCTGAGCACTTGATCTTTCCAGCTCCTGCCTCCCCACACTCATCCTTCTGTAGAGGAAGCTGTGCAGGCCTCTAGATGACTAGACCCCGACTTCCCAGACTGGGTCTTATGTGGACTCACAGAAGTCTGCCCACGTGTACATGATGACACGACCAGCCTATTTGCCTTCTCAGGCTCCTCCAGAATTTCCCTTGTTGCCTACACAGAATGTGGTAAAACTCAGTCACAATTACAAACTAGAATCCACTGGCATACTATGTGTGGTCAACTCTATTCAAAGACTTAAAATCTTACTTATGAAACATTTCAAACACATAGAAAAAGACAGGGAATAATATAATAAGCACATACCTCAAATTTACATACAATCATTGGCAACCTTTTACTATGTGTACGGAGAGAGAGAAGAAATTTTAAGTAAGTTATATACATTATTACAGATCACATCTAAATATTTCCACAAGTATCTCTAAAAAAATTTAAGAGCTCCCTTTACATATTCACAATGCCATTATCACACACAAACTAAAAATTCCTGAGATCTTCTAACACAGAGTTTATACTCAAATTTCCATAACTGTTCCCCCAATGCTTGTTATAGGTGATTTTTTTTTTTAAATGAGGCTCCCGCACAGTGCATGTGGTTTAGTCTATTCATTCTCTTCTAATCTTCTGAACCTACAAGTCTTGTGGCCCTGGTCTTTTCGTTTTTTTAATTACTTTTTAAAAAGACCTAGTCAGTAAGCCTTGTAAAATAGGCCATAATCTGGATACATCTGATTGTTTCCTCATCATAAACTCCATGCTTTTAATAACTGTTTTGAGTTAGTAACCTACATTTAGAATTCAGGCAATTTTGTGTAAAGTTTTAGCTTTCTGGCTTCTTTGAAACATCAAGATCCGGCAGCGCTCAGCCTGCTGCTGTCCTAGCAGTTCAACTCTGTGGGAGCACATGCATGCTGCCTTTGAGAGGCATCGCACTGCAGCTAAGCACCAGCTGCCTTCCTCATTGTCTTCAGATGAACTCCAGCGCACCTCAACCATCTATATGGGCCCCGAGGACAAGTGAGTTTGAGTAGAATAGTCAGGATTCTCCAGAGAAACTGAATGTATAGGCTACATAAGAAGAGATTTACTTAATGAATTGGCTCGTGAGATTGTGGGGGCTGTCAAATCCAAAATTCACAGGACACACATACAGACTGAAAACTCAGGAGGGAATTCAGAATCCCTTGTTTCTGAGAAACTTCAGCATCTGCTTTTAAAACGTTCAACTGATTGACAAAGTCCAACCACATCATGAAGGATCATCTCCTTACTAACTGTAGATGTTCATTGTATCTACAAAATAGCTACACAGCAACACCCTAGACTACAGTTTGAGTACACCAAGTGGGCACCATAGCTTGTGAAGATGACGTATAAAACTGACCATCACAATAGCTTTGAGAGCCAAACATAAGAATATTTGATTTTACTTAGCTTTCTTCTCCCAAAGACTTTCTTCTGCTTCATAGTGGGTTTCCATCTCTATGAAACAATTAACACAAACAGTGGTTTAAGACACAAATATATAGTCTCACAAGTTATATATCACAGGTCTAGATAGTTTGCTAGATTCTCTTCTTTTCTCTGTACTAGACCTAGGCAAGTTCTCCGCTGTCTGAAATCAAGGTGATGACTGGAGATGTATTTTCCACTAAGGTTCAGCTTAGTTCTTGTCCAACTTCTCAGGCTGTTGGCAGAATTCATTCATTTTTTGTAGCTCTAGGACTAAGGTCTGCCACTGGGAACAGCTTTCAGCTCCTACACATTGCCCATATTCCTTAGCCATGTGGGTCCTTCCATTCTTAGCCTAGCAATAGCACATCAAACTCTCCTGCTTCAAACCTCTGTATTCCTTGTCTACCACCAGCTGAAGAAAATCTGAAACTTTAAAGGGCTTGTGTGATGTGCTGAGGCCAGAAGATCATCTTTCCTAAAGTCAGTTGTGACAGTGAACATAACCTACTCACAGGCATAAAATTGATCACATTCATAGTCCTACATATTCATTATGCAACAAACACACATGGACAGGGAACCAGAATCTCAGGGTCCATCTTATAAGTCTACCTGTCACATTTTACTACAAGTTACTTGCAAAAGTTCTTATCCTCTACATTCAGGAAAAGAACAGAATTATAGTGAGATGCTCAGATATCAAATAGTGAGCAAACTAGTTTCCTGTTGAGTATAAGAAGGTAGCTAGTGGCTCTTTCCATACTGGAACCAGAAGAACTTTCAAATAAGACCTTGCTAAATAATGTATTCTCATAAAGAGTAAAGGGGACCTCCCTTTCTATGGACCCCAGCTTTGGAGTAAGAATTTACTCATCTTTTCCCATTCTGAGGTTTATTGGTAACTTCTTGTAAAACGAGTTTCAGTTGTGCCCAGTCAAGCAGGCAGAAAAGACCTATGAAAGCAAAACCAGAGATGAAACAAAGAGATGCCCTAACTCTTCGGCATCATGTTTTTAAGTGATCTCAAAAGAAGGAAATGGAGAAAAATTCCAAATGGAAGCCCACTGATGCATGCTCTGATCCTAATGGAGCTTACAGTGTAGTTCAAGTTTCCCACACTCAGCTCACTGGGTATCACTGTCTGGTATAAGGAAACAGAATGGAAGGTGAGACGGCATCTTTAAAGAACAGGTGCAGAACGAAATTCCACACTAACAGAAACAGTGATGGGGCCACCAAATGTGCAGTTACACTGTGACCTTTTCCTAACTCTTTCATGTGTTTTCTCCAGATCATTTTATCAAGAGAAGCCATGTATTTACCTGCCAAAAATAGTAGCAGCAAGTACACTTATCTATCAAAATGTCTATTATATTTGGATCTCTGCTTTGCACCAGAACATTCCCCCCCTCCAAATGTTTACAGGGAAATTTTAAAAGAAATACAGGTGCTTCAATTCCCCTATTTGACTTTTCTCTTACCCGAAAGCCTGGAAAAGGAACCCAGGCATGACTAGCTGAAAAGAACTGTTTGTACAGATCCACTTTATAATCCCGTGCAACTAAAGGAGTTTAAACCATAAAATAATGTTTTTGAGTACTACTTATATACCTGCTGTAGCCTGTTTGACGGTGGTGCACTGTACTTGACTTAGAGGCCTCCTGAAATGAACTCTTGGATGTCCCCCTCAGGAGAATTTTTCCTCAATGAGGAGCCACAAGTCATGTTCCACTTGAAGTAATTATGATTAGAAGAATTTTACAAGGAACTGAGATATTCTTGTGAATTTTAATATGAATTTAAGCATTTATTCCCCCAAAGAATCTAAACAAAAACCTTGCCAGATACCTCAGGTAACCAGGAGAGCTAATAAAGGAATCTCCTTCCAAGTATTCAGAGGTTGAGAACAATGACATCCATCTCAGGAATTTTAGGTCATGTCTTTTGCCTCCAATTCCACCATTTTGGGGAGCTTTCTAGTCTGTGTATCTAGGATTTTTTTTCCATCAATCTTTACCACATCTTTAGCTGAAAACAAAGGAACAAACACAATCTTGTAAGGGCTCTTCAAGGTGCTAAATGGCCAAGATGGACATGAGGTGAAAGGGAGGACATCAGCCCAATTCCACTGTCATATCCTCAGGTGAGAGGTGTGATTCCTCATATCAAGAAAGTAGTTTGCCAAGTTCTTATTGAAAAAAGCAATCACAGGCCATAGGCTTCAGCATATCTACATCAGAAAAGGTTTAAAAAAAATACTAGTACAGTCTTTGGCTATTTCCCTCAATCTTTTTGCTTCTTACCCTTACTTATGTCCTTTGAGATGGGGACTTGCCATGCACTGCAGGCTCCCCTTGAACCCACAGCTATCCCCCTGCCTCATCCTCCCTGGGATATTTCTTTCTTCTTCTTTTTTTTATTTGGGAAGATTTATCTGTAACTGTGTTTATTATAGTGTTCTTTAGAAGTTAAGAAAATGGTACGACTATTTTTTTTAATTTTTATTTTTATCAAGAACATGTATTGGTACATTGTACACATAATAATCATAATCAACATGGTTATTTTGTATCTGTACATGATGTATCTTGGTTTTCTCCCCTCTTCCCCTCCCCTCCCTTCCATTTACCCACCCCCTCTATTTGCAACAAGTTTATTTACATTTTTCCATTTTTTTTCTCTTTCAACTTACTTTTCTTTTAACCTTCTTCTTCATCCCCCTTTTCCCTATCTAGTTCTCCTCTCTTTTTGAATACTATCTCTTTTTTTTTAAACATAATATCTATTATACCACTTTGTCCTTATTTACACTTACGGTTTCTCATATCAGAGAAACAATTCGATGTGTACTGATAAGTGTCTGATTTATTTCACTCAATAGTATGTTCTCAAAGAACATCCATTTACATACAAATGACTCTAGTGTATCCTTCTTTATGGCGGTGTAGTACTCCATTGTGTAGAAAAACCACATCTTTAGCCATTCATCAGTTGTTGGGCATTTAGGTTGTTTCCAAGACTTAGCTATTACAAATTGTACTGCTATGAACATGGTTGTGTATATGTCACTGTGGTATGATGATTTTAATTCTTCTGGGAAGATACCAAGCAGAGGAATAGCTGGGTCAAATGGAACTTTCAGTTGTAGTTTTCTGAGGAATCTCCACGCTGATTTCCACAGTGGTTGGACCAGTCTACATTCCCACCAACAGTGGAGAAGGGTTCCTTTTTCCCCTGCAGCCCCACCAGCACTTGTTATTGGTTGATTTCTTGATAATAGCTATTCTTTCTGGAGTGAGATGGTATCTTAGTGTTGTTTTGATCTGCATCTCTCGAATGACCAGTGATGTTGAATGTTTTTTCATAATTTATTTGCTATTTTTATTTCTTTGTCTGAGAAATGTTTATTCATTTCAGATACCCATTTGTGGATAGGGTCTTTAAATTTGGGGGGGTTGATTTTTTTTGAGGTCTTTACATATTCTAGATGTTAGACCTTTGTCTGAGGGACAGCTGGCAAAAATTTTCTCCCAGTCTGTGATTTTTCGCCCCACTCCATTAGTAATTTCTTTTGCTGTGCAAAAGCCTCTTAATAGGATGTGGTCCCAAGCATTGAGTCTCTGTATTGTTTCCCGTGCAGTCTGAGTTCTGTTCATAATTTTTTTTCCAATCCTTATGTTTTTGAGAGTTCTTCCTATTTTGTTCTCCAGTAGATTTAGTGTTTCTGTTTTAATGTTTAGATCTTTGATCCACTTTGATTTTAGCTCAGTACATGATGAGAGACACGTATCTAGTTTTAGTTTTCGGCATGTGGCAATCCAGTTTTTCCAGCACTACTTGTTAAAGAGGCTATCTTTCTTCCAGTGAGGGTGTTTGGCTCCTTTGTCGCAGATGAGCTATTTGAGTGTGTTTGGAATTATTTCTGCATCTTCTAGCCTGTTCCGTTGGTCCTCGGGTCTGTCTTCGTGCCAATACCATGCTGTTTTTATCACAGAAGCTTTATAATATAATTTCAAGTCGGGGATTGTGATGCCCCCTCCCTTATTCCTGTTGCCCAGAATTGTTTTTGCTATTCTTGGTCTCTTCTGGTTCCAGATAAATTTCATGATTGCCTTTTCTAATTCTGTGAAGTATGTTAGTGGTATCTTGATTGGAATTGCATTAAATCTGTGTAGTAATTTAGGAAGTATGGCCATTTTCACTATGTTGGTTCTTCCTACCCACGAACATGGGATATCTTTGCATTTTCTGATATCTCTTTCGATTTTCTTTTTTAGAGTGCTGTAGTTTTCGATGTAAGGGTCTTTTACTTCCTTTGTTGAACAGATTCCTAAGTATTTTATTTTTTTGTGCAATTGTGAAAGGTATATCTTCTGTTATTTCTTTCTTGGTGGGTTTATTGTTTGTGTATAGGAATGCTATTTACTTTCGGGTGTTGACTTTGTATCTGGCAATGCAACTGAATTTAGTTATTAAATCTAGAAGTTTTTTGGTGGAATTTTTTGAGTCTTCTATGTAGAGTATCATGTCATCTGCAACTAATGATAGTTTAACTTCTTCTGGATATTTCTTATTATATTTATTAACTGATAAAGAGAAGAGTGGTGAAGGGACAAAGAAACAATGGACTGGCTTCTCTTGCATGTTGCAATTTAAGGAAAAAGACAGACATGACAGGATGAGGGAGAATATTGGGAATACAACCAAGATGAAGGTTGGGAGGAATCACTGAAAGCATTTAGTCATTTCATGTCTTCACCCCCAGAAAACTCTAAATATGGGACTAGTAAGAGAGCCTGTGATTTTTTTTTAAGAGGTCAGAGAGAAGAGCTCTCAGAACCAATTTCCTTTTCCCATCTATGAATAAAAGGCACTTTAATCACCTAGACTTTATTTCAAGGAAAGGTAAGAATAAGGTATTATAAACATGAGGCTTTTTGACAACGTAAGTTATCGTTCTCAGAACTTTTCTTCATGTGTTCCAGTGTTATCGTGACCACTACTTAGCACAATCACAAGCTACTACCCTAGAGAGAGCTGGAAGACAAGCTGTTCAAGTCAACAGCTCCTACAAAGTAAACATCTCAAGTCTCAGTTTTCACCCATCTGACGTTCCTTCCCTACTGTCTTCCCCCTTTCTCCTCTTGACTAAGGAAAACAAGATTCTCATTTCTGACTCAGGTTGGTCTTGCAGGAGTGCTCACCGCCTTTTCTTTCTTTCCCTGCGACAGTCCCACGTCCATCAGCATCCTTTCTATGAAGGCAGTTCTCTCTGACTGGATAAAACTGTCCATTTGGTGTCTTCTGTATATCTACAGTGTTGAGTTAGGAACCAAGACAGGGTCTCTCAACCTAGCCGTTTTTGACATTTGGATCTGGAAAATCCCTCTTCGTGGAGGGTTGTCATGTGCATTGTAAACTGTTTAACATCATATCTGGCCTCTACCCACCAAATTCCAGTAGTGTCCTCCTCCGCAAGTTGTTATAACCAAGAATATCTCCAAATGTTGTTAAATGTCCCCTGGGAAGTAAAATTGACTCCAGCTGAGAATGTTAGATTCAGGGATTGCAAAAGAAATGAAGAAAGAGTCCCTTTCTATGAGAAAAATCTTATGGAGACACAGTAAATTAGATATAGAAGCATCATCAAAACCAATTCTTTCCTTTTCATTAGTGGAAAAGTTGAGTGAGGCATGGAGATGTTGAGTGACTTGCTCAGTCAGTTCTATGACGGAAATGTTTCAGAAAAAATGCAGCACACAGTCAAGTCTAAATTACATTTGTATACACCACAGATGTTACGGAAAGCTAAGGAAGAAAGAATCATGTTAGTTAATAGTGGCATGATGTAGGTAGGACTGAGCCTTGAGAGAGGAGCACTCGAAGGGTAAAACAAACAGGGAGAAGAGGCAAGGGCATGCCGGGCATGATCATGTGCAAGTACAGCATGGCAGACTTGAAGGTAAGAGTGGAGGATGGAGCATGAGACCCACGAGGCCCAGACTAACTTAGAATGGAAAAGATGAAGTTTGAGATGTTGAGTGGTCCAAATTTTGTGGACCTCTGAACGTCCCTGATTAAGTCCTGCCTTTTGTTAAAAACTCTCCAAAATATGATTTCTAATAACCTCTTGAGGAAGGCAAAAGAAAAAAAATACTGAATGGGAATTGAGAGATCTGAGTTATAGTCCCAACAATTCACTGACTGCTGTGTGACTTCGTGGACAAGCCCCTTTATTTCCCTTGGTCTCAGTTCCTACATCTGTAAAACGAAGGGGCAGAACCGGCTGATCCCCACGGTCCTTTCCAGCTCTCACATTGTATGATTCAGTGAACATTCATTGCTAAAATTCCCCCTACACCTGCTAACACTTGTGCTGATGGAACATGAGCTGTTTGCTGCTGGCCCTAACATATCTCCATCTCCACAGGTTTCCTGCAGAAGCTGTGAGGGAAAGGGAGATGACTTCTGATTTTGCCACACAAGATTTAATCCGCTTATGAACAGCCTGACTGCAAGGAGATGTGCTGAAACTCCAAATTTTCCTAAAGAATTTCAGTGCTTTCTGTGGTAGAATAAGACCTGCCATTTCCATTTTACTAAACTCAAGGTTTACTGAGTTTAAAAAGCGTACCACAAGATGTGGTATTTCTATACAATGGAGTACTACTGTGCCATAAAAAAGGATAAGCTAGAGACATTTGTAGGTAAATGGATGTACTTTGAGAACATACTCTTAAGCGAAATAAATCAGACACTCATGAGTACACATCAAATTGTTTCTCTGTTATGAGTAAACATAAGGGTAAATAAGGTCAGAGAGGTGTAATAGATACTATATAAAATGAAGATAATAGTGAAAAGAGAGGAGAACTAGAAAGGGGGAAGGGGGAAAAGAAAGAAGGGAAAAAGGAAAGAAGGAGGAAAGGGAAAAAATGGGAAAATATAAATAAACCTGCTGTAAATAGGGAAGGGGGGAACAGAAGGGAAGGGTGGGGGAAAGAGGGGGAAAACCAAGATACATCATGTACAGGTACAAAATAACCACGATGAATGTGAACATTATGCATACAATGTACCAATACATGTTCTTGGTTAAAAAAAAAAAAGTGTACCACAGTTGAAGGACAAGTGAACAGAGACAATTCTTTTAACATGAGATTGTTATATCATTTGGTAAATTCCAAAAAAATCTGTAAAAGGAGTTAGTGTAGTTTAAAATGAATGACAGCAAAAAGAAAAGAAGACTTCTGCTTAATGATAGATACTGTAAGTGAGATTAAAGGACAGCTAGAAAAATAGGGAACGACATTTGTAATGCCTAAAACCAATGAGGGATTGCAACCAGAATACATATGGAATTCTTGGAGGTCAATAAGAAAAAGAAAGCAATTCCAATTGGAAAACCAGCAAGGGAGATTTCCAAAAGAGAAAATCCTCAAAGCTAAAATAGCATACCATGAAATAATCAAAATAGGAAATAATCAGGGAAATAAAAAATTAAAGGAATGGTAAGATACTGCTTTATAACTTTTGGGCTAGTAAAAAGCCAGAAAGTTGGATAGTGCCAAGTGTCTGAAGAAGTATACAAACTTCTGTGTACTATTGGTGGGAATGTAAATTGGAGCCACCAGTGTGGAGAAAAATCTTGGTAGAAGCTTATTCATCAAAAAAGTATACTCGTACTTATGACTTTTTGTGAGTAAACATCTATATTAGTTTCCTAATCTTCCCTCTCCTCCTTTTCTCTCCCCTCCCTTCCCTTTCCTTCCTTCATTTCTTTCATTTTTTTGTGGTACTGGGGACTGATTGCAGGGTTGCTGCACATGCTAGGCAAGCGCTCTATCATTGAGCTATACCCCTACTCCTTATTTATTTATATTTTTAGACAGGATCTCACTAAATTGCCCAGGCTGGCCTCAAACTTGTGATCCTTCTGCCTCCTGAGTAGCTGGGATTACAGGCATGCCTCGTTCTCCTAGGACTATTTCAAGAGTACCATGCCCTTGGTGGCTTAAAGCAAAAAATATTTATTCTTTTGCAGTTCTGAAGGTGAAAAATTTGAAATTGAGATTATCAATAGGACTTCACTCTCTGAAACCCCTATGTAGAGAAGAATCTTTCCTTATTTCTTCCAAGAAACTCCAGGCACTCCTCGGCTGTGACTGCATAATTCCATTTTTTTTTTGAGCTTGGTATTTTAATTTTATTTTACCTTAATGGTATGTTTTAGACACACCATGATAACATTCATCACAGGGGATTTTTACCTGTACATGATATATCTTGTTGCTTCTTCTTTTCCCGTTCCCCTCACCTCCCCATCATCCCCTACTCCCTCCTTATTTACAAAAGCTTTGTTTCCATTTTTTCCCTTCTATTTCTTATTTCTCTTGTCCCTCTGTTCCTTTCCCCCTCCCTCTTCTTTGTTCCTCTTCCCATTTGAACAATTTCGCCCCTTTCCCAATATAATACATTTTAGTCTTTATTTATGCTTTTGATTTCTCACACTAGAGAAACACTGCGGTATTTAAACATATGTTTCTGATTTACTTCGCTGAAGAGTATGGGCTCAAGATGCATCCATTTACCTAGAAATAGCTCAAGCTTATCATTCTTTATGGCAGAGTAGTACTTCATTGTATAAGGAAACCACATTTTCCTTATCCATTCATCAGTTGATGGGCATTTGGGCTGTTTCCAAGATTTAGCTATTACAGACTCTTCCGCTATAAACACGGGTGTGCGTATATCGCTGTGATATGATGCTTTTAATTCTTTTGGGAAGATACCAAGAATGGTTATTATCAATAAATTAGCCAATAACAAATGCAGGAGGGATTGTGAGGAAAAAGGAACTCCCTCTTCCACTGTTCGTGGGAGTGTAGACTGGTGCAACCACCATGGAAATCAGTGTGGAGGTTCCTCACAAAACTAGGACTAGAAATTCCAATTGACCCAGCTATTCCCCTTCTTGGTATCTTCCATAATTCCAATCTCTTCCTATCTTCTGTTTTTCTGTCTCCTCCTCTTCTGTCTTGTCAGAGGACAGTGGTCATTTGATTTAGAGCCCAACTTAATCCAGTATAACCTCATCTTAACTTGATTACATTTGTGAAGTCTTCAGTTCCAAATAAGGTCACAGTCACATGTTCTGGCTCTTTACTAGTAGTAAAGTCTCTCCCACCTTCGTGTCACACCAGAAAATCCTAGACCCCCTTGCCCCACCTCCTGCAGCTCAGCGCTTGGCATTCTCTCTCCAGGCTCATGCATGTGCTGTCCTCTCCTCCTTGCACTCTGAGCTCCGCTTCACTGTAGCTTTTTGATGCCTTGAAATCAGCAAGCTCTTTCCTGCTTTACATCCTTCATGTTTTCCTACTGCCTAAAATGCTGTTAGTTGAATGAATAAAATGATTAAGTAAATTTAAGAATAACACCAACTGCATCAACATTTTGCCCAGCTTCTCTTCTCCCTGGACTTCATTCCTCCAGTCCCTGGGCATGTGATTGGTCACCACGGGAGACAGATTTCCCGTGTAATGCCTCTCACACGTAGTCATTCCTTTCCTTTATTATCTTACTCTCAGCTCACAACACTGGCTGTTTTCTGTAACGGTTTTCTAACTGAATTTATACCGGTATCTTATTTCTTTATTCTTTCGTTAATCATTGTGTTGAATTAGCCTCATGTCAGGCACTGTGCTAGGTGCTGTGGAAACAGTGGTGGTAAGACAGATCCAGTCTCTGCCCTCCTGAAATTTATTCCCAGCCCTATGTATTCACTCGTACATACTACTGGCAGATTAATTTTTAAACTCCTCTTTGCACAAGCTTCCACCCCTTTAACACCTTCTATAGCCCCTTGCTATCTAGTGAATACAGTTTACATTTTTAGCCTAACGCTTCCAACTCCTGCCAATTCATCTTCTCTTGCCTACCTACATATTCCCTCTGTGCCAGCCAGCCTATCTCTCTGCCTAGCACTTTCACCCAAGCCATTCCTCCTAATTTTTATTTAGATCTCACTTTCCTCCCTCCAGGTTTATTGAGGTATAATTGAAGAATAAAAATGTAAACTATATATTTAAGCTATACAATGTGGCATTTTGAGATATATATATATATATATATATATATATATACACACACACACATTATGGAATAATTGCCACAATGAAGCTAATTAATATAGTCATCATCTCATAGTTACCTGTTTTTGTTTATTCATTTGGTGATGAGAACACTTAGATCTACTCTTCACAAAGTTTGAGTTTATAGTATGTACATTATTGCTAAATATAATCACCATGTTGTGTACTAGATCTGTAGAACTTATTCATCTTATAACTGAAAGTCTATACTCTTTGACCAAAATTCCCCATTTTTCCCCTCCGAAGTCTTGGCAACTACCATTCTACTCTCAGTTTCTATGATTTTGATTTCGATCTCCACAAATAAGTGAGATTATTTAGCATTTGTATTTCTGTGTCTGGATTATTTCACTTAGTGTAGTGTCGGGAGGTTCATGTATCTTGCTGCAAATGACAAGATTTTTTTCTTTTATTAAGGTTGAGTATTAGTCACGTGAGTGTGTGTGTGTGTGTGTGTGTGTGTGTGTACATACACACATCACACCTCACATTTCTTGGCCTACCCACCAACCAAAGAATATTTAGGTTGTTTCCATATCTTGGCTATGGTGAACTGTGTTTCAATGAACATGGCCATGTAGATATCTGTTTGAGATATTGGTTTCATTTCCTTTGTGTATACCCAGAGTATGATTGATGGGTCATACAGTAATTGTATTTTTAATTTTTTAAGGAAACATCATACTGTTTTGCATAATGCCTATACCAATTTATAACCGCACCAATGGTGTACAGGGCTCCTTTTTTTCTAAATTCTCACCAGTACTTCTCTATTAATTTTTGAAAATGGCCATCCCAAAAGCCATGAAGTGATTTTTCATTGTGGTTTTCATTTGCATTTCTACGAGTATTAACAAGGTTGAGCATTTTTTCATATATCCTTTGGCCATTTATAGATCTTCTTTGGAAAAATATCTATTCAAGCTCTCTGCCCATTTTCAACTCTGTTTTTTAATATTGAGTGTGTGAGTTATTTTAATACATTTTGCATATTAGTCCCCTATCTGATATTTACCTTGCAAATATCTTCTTTCATTCCATAGGTCATCTTTTCACTTTGTTGATTGTTTCCTTTGCTGTACAGAAACTTTTTAGTTTGATGTAGTCCTACTTATTTGTATTTGCTTTTCTTCACCATGTTTTTGGTGTTACATCCATAAAATCATTACCAAAATCAATGCCCAGGACCTTTTCTCCTATATTTTCTCCAAGGATTTTTAGTTTCAGGTATTGTGTTGAAGTCTTTAATCCATTTTGTATTTAGTTTGTGTATAGTATAAGAAAAAGGCTTAATTTCATTATTTTGCTTATGGAAATCCAATTTTCCTAGCACTAATTACTAAGGAGACTATCCTTTTCCTGTGTGTCTTCTTGATAACTTTGTAAAAGTTTAGTTGACTACATGTTCTTGGCTCTGTTTCTGTGCTCTCTGTTTTGTTCCACTGGCCTATGTATGTATTTTTAAAATTTTTATTAAATTTATTTTTTATTTTAGTTTATTAGTACTTGTCTGTAGTACATAATGTTTATATTCCTTGTGGGGAGTTGGTACACATATACAAAACATCTTAATTCCTTTTTTCAGCCCCTTTTTGTTCCCTCCCTCCCTCCTCCATCCATCTCTTGATCTCCTTCCTTTTTTTTTTTGTATACGTTTGCTCTACATAATGTTTATATTCCTCATGTAGATTTGATACATGTACATAACACATGGTTTTAATTATTATAACTTTGTAATCCACTTTGAAATCATGCAGTCTGATTCTTTTATGTTTTGTTCTTTCTCAAAACCACTTTATTTGGGGTTTTTGTGGTGTCATATAAATTTTAGAATTTTTTTCCTATTTCTGTAAAAACTGTTATTTGAATTTTGATAGAGATTATATTGAATAAAAAGATTGCTTTGAGTATTATGAATACTTTAATAATACTAATTAACTTTATATTAATTCTTCAACTTCATGAGCATGTGATATCTTCCCATTTATTTGTATCTTCTTCAACTTCTTTCATCAGTACTTTATAATTTTCAGGTACAGCTATTTTAATCTCATTGGCTAAGTTTATTCCTACATATTTTATTCTTTTTGATGCTATTGTAAATGGAATTATGCTCTTAAATTTTTATAGTCCATTGCTAATGTATAGAAACACAACTGATTTTTATATGTTGGTTTTATGTCTTGTACTTTAGTTGAATTCTCTTATTAGATCTAAAAGTTCTTTGGTAGAGTCTAGGATTTTCTACATAAGAGACTATCATTTGAAAATAGAGACTATTTTACTTTTTCCTTTCTAATTTGTATGTCTTTTATTTATTTTCCTTGCCTAAATACTCTGGCTATGACTTCCAGTCCTATGTTGAATAGAGGTAACAGGAGCGCACATGTTTTTCTTGTTTTTAATATTAATGGAAAAACTTCCAGCTTTTTACTATTAAGTACATCATATTAGCTTTAGGCTTGTCTTGTATGGTCTTCATATGTTAAGATACATTCCTTCTATACCTGCTTTGTTGAGAATTTTTATCTTTAAAGGATGTAGAATTTTGCCAAAAATTTTTAGTGTCATTGAGATGATTGTTTGATTTTTATCCTTCATTCTGTTAATGTGCTAGATCAGATTTATTGATTAGCGTAAGTTGAACCATCTTTGCATCCTAGGAATTAATCTTCTTCATCAGGGTGAATGATCCTTTTAATGTCGTATTCAATTCATTTGGTAATATTTTGTTGGGGATTTTTGTATCTATGTTTATCAGGAATGTTGATGTGTAGTTTTCTATTCATACAGTGTACTTGTTTGGCTTTAGTATCGAGAGAATACTAGTCTCATAAAGTGAATTTGGAAGTATTTCTTCCTTTTCAATATTTGGGGAAATTTGAGAAGGATCAGTGCTAGTTTTCTTTAAGAATTTGTAGGATTCACTCATGCAGCCATCTGTTTCTGAGCTTTTCTTTCATAGAAGATTTTTGTTATAAGTTCCATTTCATTACTTGTTACTGAGATATTCGGATTTTGTATCCCTCATGCTTTAGTCTTGGCAGTTTGTTTTTTAGAATTTACCATTTCTTCTAAATTAGCCAGTTTGTTGATGTATAATTGTTTGTCATAGTACCTTGTGCGCCTTTGTATGTACATGATATCTCTAGGAATGTATCCCCTTTCATTCTCTCTCCCCTGAACTAAAAGTTTGTCAGTTCTATTTATATTTTCAAAAAACCAACTCTTACTTTTTTTTTTTTTACTGTTTTTCTATTCTCTGTTCTTTATTTTTGCTCTGATCATTCTTATTTCCTTCTGCTAACTGTAGATTTAGCATGTTTTTCTTCTGTGAGTTACCTAAACAATAAAGTTGAGTTATTCATTAAGACTTTTCCTATTTTAAATGTAGGTATCTATTGGGGTGGGTGCTGGAGGTTGAACTCAGGGCCTTGTGCTTATGAGGCAAGCACTCTAACCACTGAGCTAAATCCCCAGCCCCAGGTGTCTATTATAAATTTTTCTTATCACTGCCTTTGCTGCATTTTATAGGTTTAGGTATGTTGTGGTTTCATTTTTATTTTTTTCTCAAGATATTTCTTTTGATTTCCTTTTGGTTTCTTTATTCATCTCATTAATTCTTCAGGGATGTGTTATTTAATTTCCAAATATTTGTGAGTTTTTCAGCTGTCTTCTAATTTGTTTCCGGTGTTATATCATCATGGTCAGAAAAAAATAATTTCAGTTATCTGGAATTGTTAAGATTTGTGGCATACTTGCCTGGAGAATGTTGTGTATATGATGAGTAAGAATGTGTATTCCGCTGCTGTTGAATGAAATGCTCTGTATATGTCTGTTAGGTCCATTTGGCCTATCATACTGTTCACATCCACTGTTTCTTTATTGATTTTCTATCTGGGTGATCCATCCACTATTGAGAGTGGAGCACTAAGGTACCCTATTATCATGCTGCTGTGTATTTCTCCTCCCAGTTCTGTTAACATTTACTCTATATATTTAGGTGATCTGATGTTGGGTATATATTTACTATTGCTATATCTTCTTGATGAATTGGCTCTTTACCATTCACTAATAACTCTCTTTCTCTCTTGTGACAGGTTTTGACTTGTAGTCTATTTTGTCTGATGTAAGTAGGCCATCCTGGCTTTCTTCTGGTTGCCATTTGCATAGAATATCTTTCCCCATCCCTTTATTTTTCAGCCTATGTGTGTCCTTGGAGCTACACTAAAACTCTTGTAGGCAGCACGTAGCTGTTACCTCTTTTGAAAATGTAGCTACTCTGTGTTTTTTGATAAGAGAATTTAATTCATTTCAAGTAAATCTTGATAGGTAGAGACATATTATTGCTGTTTTATTAAATATTTCTGTTTTATTATTCTTTTATTCCTTTCTTCCTGTCTTCTTTGTGATTTGATAATTTTTTGTAGTGGTACAAAGTGGTACACTTTGATTATTTGTCTTTTGCATATCTACTGTAGGTTTTTGCTCTGCAGTTACCATAAGACTTACGTAAATCATCTTATTATTACACCAGTCTGCTCTGAGCTGATAACAGCTTAACTTTAATTTCATGCAAAAATTAAATTTTGCTCCTTCTTACCTCTACATTATATTTTTATATCACAATTTGTATCTTTTATATTGTATATATACTAATGAAATATTGTAGCTACATTTTTAATACTTTTGTCTCTTAGCTTTAAATAATACAAGTTCAAAATTATTTACTCACCACTATTAGAGATTAGGGTATTATGAACTTGACTGTATATTGATCTTTTCTGTAAATCTTGTATTTTCTTACATTGTCATGTTGAGAATCAGGTTGCAATTACTAATTATAATTTCATTTCAGCTTGCAATTAGCATTTATTGTAAAGTAGGTTAGTGGTGATAAATTCCTGTAGTTCTTTTTTATCTGGGATCATTTCTGAAGAAAAGCTTTGCTGAATAAAGTATTCTTTATCAGAATTTTATTTCTTTTTTGTTGTCATTGTGTTGTAGTTTGCTCCCCCCTCCCAGTACCTTGAATATTCCATTCCATTCTCTCCCGGTTTGTAAGATATTTGCTGAGAAATCCACCAATAGCCTTCTAGAGATTCTCTGGTACATGGCATGTCTCTTTTGCTGGTTTCAAATTCTGTTTTTAACTCTTGGCAATTAGATTATAATATATATAGTTAAATACTTTTTTGGGTTGACACTGTTCAGGACATTTTGAGCTTTATGAATCTGGGTGTATATATGTCTCCCAAGATCTAAGAAGTTTTCAGCTATTGCATCTTAAATAGGTTTTGTGTTAGTCATTGTGACAAAACACCTGAAATAAACACTTAACAGAGGAAAGATGTATTTTGGCTCATGGCTGAAGAGGTTTCAGCCCATAGTCACTTGGCTATGCTACTTTAAGGCCAGTGGAGAGGCAGTACATCATGGTAGAAGCACAGGGTAGAGAAATCTGTTGACCTCATTGTGGCCAAGAAACAAAGAAAGAAAGAGGCAGGGGCCAGGGTCCCAATATTCCCTTCTAGGCCATAATCTCAGTGATTTAACAAAGTGATTCTACTAGGCCTCACTTCCTAAATTTTCCACCATCTCCCAGTAGCACCACAGGCATGTGATCAAGCCTTCAACACATGGCCTTTGGTGAACATTTAAAATCCAAACTATAACAATTTTTTTCTTTCTCTTTCTCTTCTCCTTTGAAGACTCCTATAATGCATATATTAATTCAAATATGGTGTTCAATAAGCTTTCTTTTTTCTTTTTACTGTTTTTCATTCTTTTATCTTTTTCCCTTTGCAAACTGGACAATTAAAAAAACTGTCTCCAAGTCAAGT
The DNA here is from genome assembly GCA_004026905.1 of Hystrix cristata. Taxonomy (NCBI): domain Eukaryota; kingdom Metazoa; phylum Chordata; class Mammalia; order Rodentia; family Hystricidae; genus Hystrix; species Hystrix cristata. The sequence continues at coordinate 56,867 of PVJO010009543.1, forward strand.
TCACAGATTCTTGAGTCAATTAACAGTAGACGTGATTGAGTCTATTTTTTGTTTGTTTGTTTGTTTGTTGAGACAAGGTCTCACTATGTAGTCCAGGCTGGTTTTGAACTAACTATATAGCCCAGGCTGGCCTCAAATTCATGGCAATCCTCCTGCCTCAGTCTCCCAAATGAGGGGAATATAGATTTGTGCCACTACACTCAGCTACTGAGTCTGCTACTGAAGCTTTTAATTACATTTTTCATTTCATTGGAGGTTTCAGCTCCAAGAATTATGTTTGATTCTTTTAAAATGAATTCTATTTGGCTTAGTTTTTCATTTTGTTTATGTGTTATTTTTCTGTGTATACCTGTATTCTCTTGTATCTCACTGAACTTCCTTAAGTAATTATTTTGAATTCTTTTTTAGACATTCATAGGTCTCCATTTCTTTAGGGCTACTTGCTGTAAATTTATTGTGCTCCTTTGATGTGTTGTGTTTCCTTGCTTTTGCATATTTTCGTGTCTCTTGTGGCTTTGGGTTGATTTCTGCATATTTGAGGGAGTAGTCACTCAATCTGGATTAACTTTAGTGGGGAGATACTTCTGTGAGGGTGCTGCTCGGGTGGGATGCAGTAGTTATAGTTCTTGGGGTGGGGAGTTCTGTGATGTAGGCTTTATGCAGTTCTGTCAAATAAGGCCAGAATTGACTGTGGGGGTCCTCGGATGCCACGCTACAGCAGCAACAGCCAGGGTTGTTGGGGTACTCAGTGGCAAAAGCTTCTGGAGTTTTCACAATCTATTTTGACTTGGAGAGGGGCAGTCTAAATATGGAGATCCCTCTTGGTGTGAGGTCTGGTGTAGCTCACAGGGGGGTTCTCGGGTGCAGACACTCAGCACCACAGCAGCAGGATGGCTACAGGCCAACATTCCCTAAAAATTTAACCCACTCCAGCACCAACTTAAAGTTCCAAAGCTCAGCTAAAGGTCATTAACTCAAAAAGCTCCAAAATACGTCATCTACATCACTTTTAGATATCTGTTACAGCAGTACCTCACTTTCAGGTAAATATGTATGTACCTAAGGCTACCTTAACTAAATATCACCAAACTGATGGCTTAAAACAACAGAAATGTCTTTTCTCACAATACTGAAGGTCAGATTCTGAAATCATGGTTGTACTCCCTCTAAAAGCTCTATGGGAGAAACTTTCCTTGTCTCTTCAGGATTCTGGTTGTTCCAACTGTTCCTTGGCTTTTCCTGCTTTGCTCCAATTTCTACCTTTGCTTTCTTCTCTTAATTTGTCTCTTCTCCTTTCTGTCTCTTAGAAAGACACTTGTCATTGGATTTAGGACCCATCTAGATAATCCAGGATAATCTCATTTCAAGACCCTTAATTTCATTATATTTGTAAAGACCTTTTCCCCAAACAAGATCATATACACAGGTTCTGAGGATTAGAATATGGACTTACTTTGGATCCACCATTTAACCCACTATAAAATCCCACGAAGATTCTCAGTTAGGTCTATAGCTATAGGCTAGAGATACTCAGCGCAACGTTGTGTGTGGTAGTAGGGAGTTGGGATTAGATGCTCATCTCTTGGAAAGTCCATAGATAAAATCTGGTGGACTGCCACTATATCGGATATATGTATAGCTTACTGGCTGCCCACGTGGTTCCACATGTCTCAGCCTGTACACAGTTCGTAAGCCCTTTTTACAGTTTTGGTCACTGTGGGTAGCAGTGATGTGTGTTACTTGTAGTCTGAAGACTGTGCACTGTCCTCATACTCTCCTTTTCTGCGTCAGCAACCCTGAAAGTCGTGTACTCCTAGTGACAAAGCTAACAGATAAAAGTAGGGGATTCCTGAGTCATGGCATTGAAGGGAACTGGCAGTATGTCCCTTTTCTGCCTTATCCACTACAGCATGAATTGCATCTGGCACATAATAGGTGCTCAATAAATACTAGAGAGTGGCTTATGAGGAAGTCTAAGGATCCCACAGCTCAAATGGTGGGGTGCATAGAACTACTGTTAACCAAAATAGGCATGGTGGAAAAGAATACTTTGAGGATGTTCAGTGACACAAAGGTTGAGCTTTAGTCTGTCTCAATTTGTACTATATTGTCAATTACATTAGCATTGGGACTTTTGCTGTTTTGCTTATTTTTTAGATGAATGATATCCCTGACTACAGACACTTAACTTCAAACATTTAAAAAGTACTTTCTGAAAGAAAATGGTGGAGTAGTAATCAGTAGCGAAATTCAGCCTCTCTGAGACCCAGAATCTAGATATTGGTAAATACAAACCTGCTGAAGAGGGAGAGCAGGAAGGATGTCACTGAGAATTGGGAAAGAACTGACAGGAAAAATTAGAAGCTACAGAGAAGTTGGAGAGATGGTCGGCAACACAGATAAAAGAAGGAAACAATTTAGACTCCAGGTCTTGCAGCTTGCAGGGAGGAGAACCTGGCTCCCCAGAAGTAAGGGCTCCCAGCGTTACCCTCCCAGTGCCTGGGTGAGACAGCCATGAGAGACAGCAGTAGACAGACAGCAGGCTAGAAAGAGATACCCTGAGAAGTTTAAACTCAAGTCAGGAAGGATATGGGTCCCAGCCCTCACAGTGAGAAGCCAGGGCTGGCTTGAGTTGTGCTCAGAAACACATGGGTTTGAAAGTATCCCCTGGCAATAAGTATTTGACTCTGAGCCCTGCTGCCTACATCCAGCACAGATCTGAGATCTGATTGCCTTCCCTATCCATCAACATGAGCAAGGCAAAATCTCAGTGTGGACACTGTCATAACCTGGGGTAAACAGAGGGCCTCTGGAACAGGGGCACATGTCAAAACCTGCAAGCCATAAGGCAAGGTGAAGAAAACTGAGATCTGCTGGACTCCAAATCCATAGATTGTAGAAGGCAATCACTCATTTAAAAATACGGAAAAATTATTTTTTAATTCATTTTTTTCTTTTGCTTACTCCTTTTCTTTCTTTCTTTTTTCTTTTAGTTTTTCTATTTTTTATTCTGTATATTATTTCTTTTTTCCCTTTTTCCTTTATCTTTTATTTCTTGTTGGTTGTTTTTATTTATTTTTTTTGTTATATTTATCTAATTTAAAAATGTCCTTCTACTCCATACTAGGATCTCACTTTTCTCTCCTCTTTCTCATCTCCCATTATTTAATTTTTCAAATTTTACTTTTTGCATTCTCCCATTCCCAAAATACTACATCTTCACTAGTATAACCATTAAGCATTATTAATCTTTAGATAGTTAGGTAACTCTGTGCTACTACTGTTGAATTCTATAATTAGTGGAGGTATAATTATTGCATTCAGTAGATATTTGTCTCCCATTCAAGTACTAACCAGGACCAACCCTGCTTAGCTTCCAAGATCAGGCACGTTCAGGGTGGTATGGCCATAGACGCTTCAGTAGATATTTGTGATATGTCAATATTTGGTTAGTTTTAGGATTTATACTATACAGTGGTGTCTCACTTCACAAAATTTGTTCTACAATTCTGGAAAAGATGGCCACGTTCATGTTTGTGCAGGAAAGATGGCTACGGTCATTTTCATCACCTAATGCAAAGTTTGCAAAAAAAAAAACCCAAAATTTTGCCAAACACAAATTGTTTGCAAATAAGAGCATCCATGAACTAAGGAGCTGCTGTAATTGTAGATTTCTTTTCTAAGGGTAAGGGCAGCATATTACTGGTTGTTATGATATGTCACTATCAAGTTTGTCTTGGGCAATATTACTATGGATGACTTACTAGATATCGCCAGGGTCACAAAGTTGTTACTATTAATAGGTTTTCTGTGTATGTCAACACCTGAGTCACCTTTGTGACACTAACAATACTGCAGTACATTCCTGGAGAACTGGGTGCTGAGGCAATTATGCTGCATCTCTTCTCCCATATTAACAGAGGTAATCGGATCTTGGGACAGAGGCAAAGGACTATAGTTAGCTATACCCTGAACATATCACTCAAAGGCAGAATAACTAAGAAGTGTCCATATTAACAACAAAATCTCTCCAACATGGGTGACCACATACCTAAGCACAAAACAAAACAAACCAGCAAACAAAAAGCAATAGAAACATGATAAGACAAGGTAATGAAATGTCTGACAACTGCCCCAAAACTGATCCATGGGGCACTGAGGAGGAGCAAAGCAAAAACCACACAGCAAAACTGTAAAAGAATGAGGGGAGATTTTTTAAAAAACAGATTAATGAGTTGCCAACCAGACTCACAGAAAGCATCACTAATCAGATACTAGAGGTAATAACAAAACATTCAGAGAGCTTACAAAAGACACTAATAAAAAGCTCGCTGATAAATCTTGGAACAATCCAAATGCCCAGCAACCGATGAATGGATAAAGAAGATGTGGGGGTTTTCTATACAATGGAGTAGTACTCTGCCATAAAAAAGGATAAACTTGAGACATTTCTAGGTAAATGGATACACCTTGAGAACATAATCTTAAGTGAAATAAATCTGACATACATGAGTACATATCACATTGTTTCTCTGGTATGAGAAACCATAAGTGTAAACAAGGATTAAAAGGTATGATAAATATTATAAAAATAAAGAAAATACTCAAATGGGAAGGAGAACTGGGGGAGGAGAGAAGGAAAGGAAAAGAAAAAGAGAAAAAAATGGAAAAAATCTAAATAATGCTGTTGTAAATAAGAAGAGAAGAAGAATTGAAGGGAGGGAGAGGTAAGGAGGAAACCAAGATAAATCATGTACAGATACAAATTATCTATGATGAATGAGATTGTTATGTATATCTAAAATGTACCAATAAATCTTCTTGGTTTGATTTTAAGAATGAGCTAGCTGAACTAAACAAAACAATACAAAACATGAAAGAACAGTTTAGAAAAGAACTAGAGCCCATGAAAAGGTTCCAAACAGAAATCCAGGAAATTAAATATTACATAGAGCTGGGGATTTAGCTCAGTGGTTAAAGTGCTTGCCTTGCAAGCACAAGGGCCCGAGTTCGATCCCCAGCACCAAAAAAAAAAAAAAAAATTACATAGAAAGTATAGACAGCAGAAGTGAGCAATGTGAAGACAGAATATGAGAATTAGAAGATACAGATGCTTTCAAAGATTGATTACTCAGACATACTTTAAAAACATAAAAACGTTAAAAATGGATTCAACAGTTGCTAGATGACGCACAAAACACTAAGACCAATTGGAATAAGTGAAAGACCAAAGACAAAACAAAAAGCATAAAAACGTGTTTACAGAAATAATAGCAGAAAACTTTCAAAATATTGGGAAAGAATTCAGCATACAGACAAGGGAAGCATATAGAATCCCAAATAGCCACAACCATAGAACCTTTCCATATCACCCATAGTCAAAATAACAAAAGTCCAAAACAGGGACAGAATCTTAAAACCTGTCAGAGAAAAGCAATGAACTACTTATAAAGATGGAACCATTAGAGGTATAGCAGACACAAATCTTAAAGTCCAGGAAAGCCTGGAATGAAGTGCTTCAAGCCCTAAAAGGTAACAACTTCCAACCCAGGCTTATGTATCCTGCAGACTTTTTTCAAATTTGATGGAGAAATAAGACATGACAAAGAGCACCTCAAGAAATTCATGACCAAAAAGCCAATACTATAAAAAAAATTCTCAAGAATATCCTAAAAAACAGGGAATCTAACAATGCCAAAAAAGCCTAATAAAATGAATACACCACATTCAACGTGAATGGTCTCAGTTCACCAATCAAAAGACACAGATTTGTAGAATGGCTCAAAAAACAAAACCCAAAATACAATAAATACATTTAATCCAAAAGAAATAAATATATGACTAAATATCAAAGGATGGAAAATAACATTCCATGGACTGGAAATGTGCAAAAAATCAGGAGTAGTTATCCCAATTTGAGACAAAGTGGATTTCAAGCCAAAACTGAGCAGAAGAGGCAAAGAAATTCATTATATATTGATTGAGGGAACAATTCAACAGGAGGGGATAACAATTATAAACATAAGGGCTGGGGATTTAGCTCAGTGGTTAGAGTGCTTGCTTTGCAAGCCAAGGCTCTGAGTTCAGTCCTCCACACCAAAAAAACCCAAAAAAACAAACAAACAAACAAACAAAAAAAACCCCCACAATTTCAAACATATATCCACCAAACACCAGCACAGCATACTTTATGAAACAAACATTACCGAACGTAAAAAAAAAAAATAAGAGAAACACTAACACATTTATAAGGGGAACCTCAATACCTCACTACCACAAACACACAGATGAACTAGACAAAAAATCAATAAATACCAGAATTGAACTATATCTTTAAACAAATGGACTTAATAGATACCTACAAAGTGCAACAGAATACACATTCTTCTCAGCAGCAAATGGGTCTTTTTCCAAAACAGACCATGTGCTAGCCCATTAAACATGCTTTAGTAAATGCAAAAGAATCAAAATTATACCATGCATATTATCAGATCATAGTGCAATGAAACTAGAAATCAACAGCAAAAGAAAACACAGAAATTATTCAAATGCATGGAAATTAAACAATACTCTCCTGAATAATCAATGGATCACAAAAGAAATCGAGGAAGAAATTAGACAGTTCCTAGAATCAAACAATTCCAGTACAAACAACAGCAGAACCTGTGGGATACAATGAAAGCACTCCTAAGAGGGAAGTTTATCATTGTGAATGCTCACATCAAAAACCTCAAAGTCCTAGAAAAACAAGAACAATCCAAATCCAAAGCTAGTACAAGGAAGGAAATTATAATGATCAGAGAAGAAATGAATGAAATTGAGACTCAAGAAAAAAATATAAAGAATCAATGAATCAAAGATCTCATTGTTCAAAGATGAAACAAAATAGACAAACCTCTAGCCAATCTTTCCAAAAATAGAAAAGAGTTGTATTAGAGGATACCATTAGAAATGAGAAAGGCGAAATCACAATGGACTGAACCAAAATCCAGAAGATTTTTAGTAACTATTTTGAGAACCTGCACTCTAATAAAATGGAGAACTCAGAAAAAATGAGTACATTTCTAGATACACAGGAACTATCAAAGCTGATTAATGAAGACACCCAATAGCAGACAACCAGATTGAAGAAGTGATTTTAAAAACTACTGACGAAGAAAGGCTCAGGTCCCAGTAGATTCACTCCCAACTTGTAGAACTTTAGGGAAGATCTAATGCCAACACTCCTCAAATACTTTAATGAAATTGAAGGGGAAGGAGTACTCCCAAAGTCATTCCTAGAAGCTAGAATTACCTTAATTCAAAAACTAGAAAAAGGCCCAACCAAAAAAGAGAGCTATGGGCCAATCTCTTTAATGAACACTTGTACAAAAATCTTTAACAAGATAATGGCAAATACGATGCGACAAATTATCAAAAAAAAATCATACACATATCCAAGTAGGATTCATCCCATAGATGTAGAGATGGTTTGACATACTCAAATTAATGAACCTAATACATTGCATAAACAGTTGCAAGACAAAAATCGCATGATCGTCTCAACTGATACAGAGAAGGCCTTTGACAAAATTGAATGTCCATTCATGATCAAAACTCTGAAGAAAACAGATACAGAAGGACCTTATCTCAACCTGATAAATGGCCATACTCCCAAAAGTGCTATACAGATTTAATGCAATCCCAATTAAATTACCAGTAACATTCCTCACAGAATTAGAGAAGACAACCCTAAAATTCACTTGGAAACAAAAGAAATCTAGAATAACAAAAGCAATTCTGGGCAACAAAAGCAAAGCAGGGGCCATCACAATCCCTGACCTAAAACTATATTACAAAGCTACTGTAATAAAAACACCATAGTACTGGCACAAAAACAGACCCCAGGACCAATGGAACAGATTAGAAGATGAAGAAACATGTCCAAACACTCTCAGTCACCTTATCTTTGACAAAGGGGCCAAACAACCTCACTGGAAGAAAGATAGCCTCTTTCATAAATGGTGCTGGAAAAACTGGCTCTCCACATGCTGAAGGTTAAAAGTAGACCCGTATCTTTCCCCATGCACTAAGCTAAAATCAAAGTGGATCAAAGATCTAAATAGTAAAACAGAAACACTAAATCTATTGGAAGATAGAATAGGTAGAACTCTTGAAGACATAGGTGTAGGCAAGGACTTTATGAACAAATCCCCAGTTGCCCAGGAAATATCACAAAGAATCAACAACTGGGACCTGATCTTATTAAAAAGCTTTTGCACAGCAAAAGAAACTACCAATACAGTGAAGAGACAACTCGCAGAGTGGGAAAACATTTTTGCCAGCTATTCCTCTGACAAAGGACTAACATCTTGAATATATAAAGAACTCAAAAAAATCAGACCCCCCCCAATTTAAAGACCCAATCCAAAAGTGGGCAACTGAAATGAACAGACACTTCTCAGAGGAAGAAGTAGAAATAGCAGATAGACATATGAAAAACTGTCCAACATCACTGGTCATTCGAGAGATGCAAATTAAAACAACCCTGAGATTTCACTTCACTCCAGAAAGACTAGCTATTATCAACAAATCAGCCAATAACAAATGCTGGAGGGGCTGTGGAGAAAAAGGAACGCTTTTCCACTCTTGGTGGGAATGTAGTCTGGTGCAACTACTATGGGAATCAGTGTGGAGATTCCTCGGGGAACTAGGACTAGACATTCCATTTAACTCAGCTCTTCCACTTCTTAATATCTTCCCAAAAGAATTAAAAGCATCATACTGCAGTGATATATGCACACCCATGTTTATAGCAGCACAGTTTGTAATAGAGAAATCTTGGAAACAGCCCAAATGCCCATCAACAGCAGAATGGATAAAGAAAATGTGGGGCTTTTTTATACAATGGAGTACTACTCTGCCATAAAGAATGATAAGCTTGAGATATTCCCAGGTAAATGGATACATCTTGAGACCATACTCTTAAGTGAAATAAATCGGACATGCATGTTTAAATACTGCATAGTTTCTCTGGTGTGAGAAACTGAAAGTGTAGATAAAGACTAAAATGTATTATATTGGGAAAGGGAAGAAAACGTCCAAATGGGAAAGGGAACAAGGGAGGGGGAAAGGAACAGAGGGACAAGAGAAATAAGAAATGGAAGGAAAAAATGGAAACAAAGCTTTTGTAAATAGGGAGGGAGGAGGGGGTTAGGGCAGGGGAATGGGAAAAAAATAAGCAACAATATATGTAATGTACAGGTACAAATCCCCTATGATGAATGTCACCGCTATGTACACCTAAAATGTACCATTAAAAATAAATAATTCAAAAAAATCTCAAAAAACCATTTACGACAAACCAACAGCCAATATCATATTAAATGGAGAGAAACTGAAAGCTTTCCCTTTAAAATCAGGAACAAGACAAGGATTCTGCTATTACCTCTTCTGTTTAATGCATTTTTGAAACATTAACGGAGTAACCAGGAAAGAGAATGAAATGAAGAATATGTACAGGAAAGGAAGACGTCAAATTACCATTAATTGCAGGTGACATGATCTACACAGAAAACCCAAAAAATTTCACCGAAGACTCCTAGAATTAATAACCAAATTCAGTAGTGTACCAGGATACAAAGTCAACACAGAAAAATCAATGTGCACCAAATATAAACTCACTGCAAAATTAAAGACACAATACCTTTCTCAATAGCATCAAGAAAAATCCAATACTCAGGAATTATCCTAACTGAGGAAATGAAAGACCTCTGCAATGAACACTACAGTACTCTGAAAAAGGAGATTGAGAAGAACATCAGAAAATGGAAAGATATCCCCTCTTTCTGGATAGGCAGAACCAATATAGTCCAAATGGCCATAGTTCTAAAACTGTTATATGGATTTAATGCAATCACAATCAAAATATCAATAATGTTCCTCGCAGAACTACAGAAAAAATCCTAAAATTCTTGTGAAACAAGAAGAGACCTGGAGGAGCAAAAGCAATCCTGGGCAACAAGAACAAAGCAGGAGGTACCACAACTCTGGATTTCAAGTTATATTACAAAGCTACACTGATAAAAACACTGCAGTACCAGCACAAAAAGACATGTGGATCAGTGGAAGACAACAGAGGGTGTGGAATATTCCCAAGCACTTTCAACTATTTGATCTTTGACAAAGGGCCCCAAAATGCATGCTGAGGGAAAGAGAGCCTCTTCTATAAATGGTGCTGGGAAAACACATTAGAAGACTGAATCTAGACCCATATCTCTCACCATGTACTTAATTAAAATCAAAATGGATCACAGATCAAAATGTTAATAAGAAACAATCTGCTCGAAGCTAAAATAAGTAAAACTCTTCAAGATACAGGGTAGGCAAGGACTTTCTGAACAGAGCCCCAGTTGCACAAGAAATAACATCAAGAATCAACAAATGGGTCAACAAATTTAAAAGCTCTGCACAGTCAAATAAGCAACCTACAGAAGTGAAGAGATAGGCTGGGGATTTAGTTCAGTGGTTAGAGTGCCTGCCTACCAAGTGCAAGTCCCTGAGTTCAATCCCTGGCACCAAAAAAAAAAAAAAAAAAAAAAAAAAAAAAAAAAAAAAAAAAAAAAAAAAAAAAAAAAAAAAAAAAAAAAAAAAAAAAAAAAAAAAAAAAAAGAAGAAGAAGAGACAACCTACAGAATAGGAAAAAACTTTTTGTCTACTATTCTTCAGACAGGAAACTAATATCTAGAACATATAAAGAACTCAAGAAAATTAGACCCCTGAAATAGAAGGCCCAATCAAAAAATGGACAACTAAAATGCACAGACACTTCTCAGAAGAAAAAGTATAAATGGACAATAAGTACATGAAAAAGTGTTCAACATCTGTGGCTACTAGAGAAATGCAGATTAAAACAGTGCTAAGATTCCATCTTGCTCCACAAAGAATAACTATCATCAAGAAATCAAACAATAACAAGTAAGTGCTAGAGAGGCTGCAAGGGGAAAGGAACCCTTCATTGTTGGTGGCAATGTAAACTAGTACAACCATATGCAAAACAGTATGGAGCTTCCTCAAAAAACTAAAACAAGAAATTCCATTCAGTTATTCCTCCGTAGGTGTCTTCCTGAAAGAGTTAAAGATACCATACCTCAGTGGTACATGCATAACCATGTTTATAGCAACACAGTTCACAATAGCTAAACTTGGAAGTGGCCTATAGATTTATTGGCAGATGAATGGATAAAGAAAATGCAGTATTTATATGCAATGCAGTACTACTCTATCATAAAAAGAATAAGAGTCACTTGCGAGCAAAAGGATGCACCTTCAGACCATAGTATTAAGCGAAATAGACACACAAACTTAAATATCACATGGTATCTCTTATATGAAAAATCCAAAATATGAATAGAAAGCAAAATAAAAAGAGATAATAGGGAAAAAAGAAATGGAAGGATGGGGGAATGTGTGTAGGGGGAAAATGCAGCCAGGAGGGAAAGGAGTGGGTGGGGACATAAAAAAAATCAAGATGATTAAGACATGCACTTGTATCATCTTCTCACAATGAATGAAATCATTATATACTGAAAATGTGTACTAATAAAAACTAAAAAAAATTAAAAAGACCAGCTGTGGTGGTGCATGCCTGTAATCCCAGCACTTGAGAAGCTGAGGGAGGAGAACTGCCATGAGTTCAAGGCCAGCCTAGGCTACGTATTGACTTCAAGACCAGCGTGAACTACATGGAGAGACCCTGTATCAAACCACAACCCCAAATAACAATAATAATACAATAAAATTTTTAAAAATAAAAAGCAGACAAATGGTTAAAAAAATTGCTGAGTTTCGAGGGAGCCCGTAACACATCCAGGTAGAAGCTTTCAATAAATAATAAACTGAAAATGTGGAGAAACTTGTAGATTTGCAATTTGTCAACAGGTCATTGTTGAAGCAGAGGTAACAAAATGCAATAAAAAATCATCGAACATGGCCAATTAAATGAGGTCATTAGATGCAATGCTTGAGGC
>PVJO010009544.1:0-68944 GCA_004026905.1 Hystrix cristata
TTTTTGTGGTGCCGGGGATCGAACTCAGGCCCTTGTGCTTACAAGGCAAGCACTCTAATCACTGAGCTAAATCCCCAGCCCCTGGATAGGGTCTTTAAATTTGGGAGGTTTGATCTTTTTGAGTCCTTTATATATTCTGGATGTTAGGCCTTTATCTGAGGGACAGCTGGCAAAAATTTTCTCCCAGTTTGTGATTTTTCACCCTACTCTATTAGTAATTTCTTTTGCCGTGCAAAAGCCTCTTAATAGGATATGGTCCCAAGTGTCAATTTTTTGAATTGTTTCCTGTGCAGCCTGAGTTTTATTCATGAATTTTTTCCAAAAATATGAAACGCTTCACGAATTTGCGTGTCATCCTTGTGCAGGGGCCATGCTAGTCTTCTCTGTATCGTTCCAATTTTAGTATATGTGCTGCCGAAGCGAGCACAGCTTCCATTTTTAAAAAATCATAGTATCAGATTAGATGAGAGAAGGTATAATGAAGTAAACATTTAATTTATTCGCTACAATAAAATATTTATGCAGTTCTTCTGTGTATATGATCTTTTGATTTTACTGATTGATGAGTCCCTGTTACAAGGTTGGCAGAACTTTAAAAGAACATTTATTTCGGGGATGAATCACGCCCAGTTCCTCTGAGGTTGTTCATACAGTTGAGAGGATATTATAAATATACCCATTCATGTTAAGAAACATTTCTTTGTTTCTTTCTGCACCCTACACAAAGTGCCTTCCCACTCTTCCAGGATAGCGCATAGGCTTGTGCATGCAAAAGAAATAATAAAATTACACATTGTTACAATCATGAATTTTAAAAAAGGGAGGACTATTCTTACAAACCTGGTTAATGAAGAACAAATCTGAGGGCTGGGGATTTAGCTCAGTGGTAAGGCCCCGAGTTTGATCCCTAGCACCAAAAAAAAAAAAAAGAAAGAAAAACAAAAAAAGCCCAAATCTGAGTATGTCAAAAAATGGATACATCTGAAATAGATGATGTGTTTAATTTTTATCTAAACAAGTAATTAAAATGGTTTCTGCTTTTTAGTAGCAATTTCCTCAAATTGCTATTATATTGCTATTATTTTGAGAAAGACAACTCTTAAAAGATTGGTACTGTGTAATGGAAAGCCTGTGGTCAAGCATGCCTTTGGATAGAATCTTAAATTCTGTGTTGAGCAAATTACTTCAACCTCCTTGAGACTCAGTTTCCCTTTCTTTAAAATGGAAGTGATATTGCTGACTTTTGGATGGTGTTTGAGGGAGTTTAGCTTTTCTTTTTGGGTGCCAGGCATCCAACTCAGGGCCTTGTACTTCCTAGGCAAGCACTGTACCGCTGAGCTAAATCCCCAGCCCCTAGCTTTTAAAATAAACAGTACCTTGCATTTTGGCAGGAGCAGTTTACTGCACACAGATATTGGTCCTGTTTGTACTGTCTGAATACTAACAATTTAAAAATCAAACAAGGGTGGGCCTGGTGGCACACACCTGTAATCCCAGTGTTATTGAGTGGGTTCTGATATTCCTGGGTTCTTTCCCTCCTCAAGCAAAGAATTGAATGAGGGGGACAAAAAGTAGTTCTAAAGTTTTATTTAAAATATAGAGAAAAGAAGAAAAAGGAAAGTTGAACATAACAGTAGATACAGCGAAATGTGTACCGGGCCTATAGTGCACGGTAGGGGTTACCACGAGACAGGCATGGTAGCAGCGGTGCTGGGGACGCAGCCATCATCTTCCGTGGGAGAGAAACGGCAGAGCTCCTTCCCGGTGGCGCAGTAGAGAAGAAGGCCCACTTGCTTCCGGTGTTGTACTATTCATCGAGTGGAGTTCTCGAAAAATGCTAGAACTCGAAACTTGCTAGAACTCCTACAGTTCACAGTCACATGAGGGCTGGTGCTTGAAAATCATGCCTCAGGCTGACGTCAGGTCCAGGCCACTCCTCCAGGTCACCTTCCCTTGCCAGCCAGCCTTAGCCATGCCCTATTCCTACCTCATCAGCACTTGGGAGGCTGAGGCAGGAGGATTGCCAAGAGTTCAAGGCCAGCACAGACCATGTAGTAAGACCCTGACTCAAAAAAACAAAATCAAGAAACAAGAAACTGTAGGAACAGAGAACAAGTGTTTTGGCATTGGGTATCCTCTGTCATTTGCTGTCTTGTGACTTGGGGCAAGTTGCCGAATTTATATATATCTGTTGCTTTTTCTTTAAAATGAAGAAAATGCAACTTCAAGGATTGTTACGAGAATCAAATGTAACAAATAGTTGCCCTAGCCCTACCTGTCGTGGGTGCACTCCTTAACTAATAATAGCTGGTAACATTTGTTGAACATTTATTATGTGCTCTGCCTGTTTTAAGTACTTCACATATATTTAATCATCATAAGAGCCCCGTGGAAAAAGATTACTGCCATTATCCTAATTTTAAAACTAAGGAAGCTAAAGTTCAGAGAGGTCTGGTTGAAACCCACATGCTCTGGGTTGTGGTTTCTGCCCTCTTTACTTCCAGTGACTTCACCCCCAAAGTTACGAAGAAATGTAGCGTATTCAGCTTTTCTGTCACCTGGCTGTGGGCTTTCTGGTGGTTGTTGAGTAGTGGCGTTAAACCTGGTGTCTGTGGCTCTTTTCCTGCCTGGGCTACTATCAAGGAGCAGCAAATCTCAGTAAATGGTAGCAGTAGTTACTGTTTATTAGTGCTGCTGAGGTTTTCAACAGCCATGCTTTGCACAGACACGGAAATGGGTTCTTGTGTGAACATTAGAATATACTTACACTAACCTAGATGTTACAGGTCGGTCTCTCCGTCCAGATGCAACCAGGAGGCGTGGTAAACACAAGGAGGATGAGACTGCTGGTGGTGTAATGGGGCATGCTGTTCTACAGTGGAGATTTAAAGAAAAAGTAGTACAGTATAAAACATTGATAAAATATAGAGTCTAGTCATTGCGTAAACCAGTAGCAGTAGTTGTTCATTATTGAAATCAAGTATTACGTACGACACGTAATTGCATATGCTGTCCTTTTGTACACCTGGGAGCGCGGTGGGTTGTTCACAGCAGTATCACCACGAACTCACGTGTAATGAATGTGCTGTTCTACAGGCTGTGAGGTTACCAGGGTGTAGGACATTTCAGCTTCGATATAATCTTAAGCTCCATTTAGTCATAGTGCATACGTGTGATAGTAATGTGGTCCCTTGTTAACTGTAACATCAGCAGCACATGACTGTTCTTGTTTAGTCTGTTAGAAGTCTTGTAAATTTACTAGTTCAATTTTGGTCAATTTTTTTAACTGAGTAAATATAATTCTTATAAAATGTATGTTTTGCTAGGAGAATTATGATTGGTGTTGGTAGATGCCTTAGACTAGGTGGGATGGTTAACATTCATGTTTTTTGAAGTTTTTTCCCTCTTGTAAGTTTGGTATGCCAAATAGAAACAATACCATTTGTGGTAAAATGAAGACAAAGTAAACTTTATATATGGTCTTCCGTTGTGTTTTTGTGATTTGGGAGCTGAAGAAGCCAACTTTTTAATTTTTGTACACCGAACTTTAATTTTAAATAATAAATTATTTTTATCAAAAGTCCAAATAATTATTGAGTAATGTTAAATTTTATGGATTTGGCTCTAAAAGCTTTATCTCTTGGGAAATGTGATAGATTTGTTGATTAGAGCTTTAGTAATTACTTTGTATAGTATGTTTTGCTCTTCCGTTTAATTGATCAAGATATTTGAATTATTTTCCTGTGCTTAGTAAAAATAATTAATGATCTTTTCTTTCTTCACTGGCAGAGTCTTTGTAGTTCGTGGTCCAAGGTTAGGTTAAGAAAAACAGAAGTTAAATTTTCTTCAAGATGACATCTTGGGAAAGTTGTTAATTAAGCAGTGGCTTGATTAATAAATCCACTGAGCACATACTGCCATGTACCAGCAAGTTGGAAAATAAACAGTCCTTGTAAATTATGCAGAGTGGTGTTGGTTTGCATTAACAGGAATGTTCTCATTAAAGTTGGGCCAGGAAAAAACACAACTGTACTCTGTGTCTGCTTTTCTCTACGTGTGTAGACTGTGCCAGTCGCAGACAGCCAGGACCTGGGCAGGGAGGACAGGCCATGCCTGTATTGGGCTCCTCGGCAGCAGAATTTCTGTCAACATCGTTCCTGATTGCTGTTGTTAATTTTATTCCTCTTTATTAGCCATTCATCTGTTTCTTCAGCTTATGTGATGTTTGGAATGGAGTGAGAACCCGGTTAGCTCAGCTTGACTTGAATGTCCGGCTTTGGTTCATTGTAGGGCAGGGGAGTGTGGACGCGGTGGCTGGAGTCCTCAGAGGATGGCAGTCCCTCTGTCCTTCGTACTTACTGGCTGGCTGCTGATTTAGGTGTGAGAGAGGGGTGTGTATTTAGTTAAGTAGATACATGCTTTCTGTCTTCACATTTAAGGCTTACTTCCTTAATCTTTAAGTGGTTAAGATGATGGTTTGTCATTTGAGAGTCGTGAAGATCCCTGAAATCACGCTGTCTTTAATAAGGACCATACCTCTGAGGGTTGTTTTCCCCGGCTCTTTGGAGGACCGAAGGGGAAGACGAGTCATCGGATGAGGAGTTCACGCTGCTTTTTCCTCTCATGTGCCACCCCTTTCTCGTGGCTGCAGAGGCCAAAAGAGCTTGCCTTGTCTTCGTCCAGAACTTGGCGTTCTCCCAGCTCCACCACGGAGTGACTTGCCAGGTTCCCTTCCTTCCGTCCCTTCCTTTCCTGTGAACCGGTTGAATTCTTTCCATCACCACCTAATGCAAGTTAAGTTATCCTTTCCCACAAGAATCCTGTTTGGAATGTTGTTTTCATGGTCACTTGGTGTATTTTAGTCTTTTGGTTCTTGAGCTCATTTTTCCTGTTGTCCTGTGATGTTCGTACGTATCTGGGCATCCTTTTATACCATCAGAAATTTTGACAGTTTTGCTGTTAAAGTATAACTTCTGAGCGAGAGTTTCTATTACATGTCTTACAGGAAAAGCCTGATTTATTTTCATAATGAAGCTTCATTAAATTGATTTGGAGCAGTGGTAGTTTCTTTCTTCACACCTGGCCCTGGTCTGCTCATGGTACTTTTCCATGTATTCAAAACCACTTAGCTTGCGCCATACACTTGGTTGCTTCTTGAGGGTATTAAATTCCATTCTCTTTTGATTTTTAAAAAACTTTATCATAAGTATAAAAGTGATATGTCTATCACAGGAAAAGTGGTAAGTGCAGGTAAGTACCATAAAAATTAAAATCATACAGTTGCTCCAGTGTTGACATTGGGACTTCTTCCCAGCAGAATTAAGGTCCTATTTCATTTTTTATATTCGTATTTAAAATACTTTCTCATATCACTAAAGGTCCTTAAAAACTGTAATTTCAATTACTATAATATTTGTGAATATGACGTATATATATATTATGAATGTGAATATATATCTATTATGTGAATATGCCATATATATTTATTAATGCATTCCCCTACTAGCATTGGTAAGTTGTTGGCTAATCTCTTATTTCTTTGACAGCTTTATTTATTTTGGGGGGATGCTGGGATCAGGCTCAGAGCCTTTGTGCTTGGTATGCCAGTGCTCTATCGCTGAGTGACATCCTCAGCCTCTCTTTGGTGGCTTTAGACCTAGAGATTTCTGAGTAAATAAAGAGTGATGTTTTCAGGCGTTTGAGACATCAGCACCTGTGTGTTTCACTAGCCACTGTCTCTGCCCTTCATCCCACTCAAGCTCCTTATTCTAGGTGCTCTGCGTTTTCTTGTACCCAGCACCGCACACTTTGACGTCCTGCAGATAGACAACCCTTTACCCTGTTGACCTGTGACACCTGCGCTGGCCCCTCACATGTGGTTGTCCTCTGCCTGCTCAGGCTCCAGTTCCCTCACCACACAAATGACTCTGTAGACTGCACCCCATGCCTGGCTACCCATCTGTCAGGCTCCCTCCCCTGAGTTTGGTACCCAGCTTTGGGGCCCTGTGCCTCTGCCTGTTTAATGGTGTTAGTATTGACTTGTTTGGGGGAAATTGGAGGAAACTGGAAAGGAAGCTAGTGTAGATTAGAGAACTTGTCGAGTGTGTTGCATTGTACCGTGTGTGTGTGTGGATATTTAAGTTCCACTCCTCTCCTAGACTACTGAACCTTAGGAAAAGCGAAAACACAGACATAGCCCCCATGAGTTCTAATACCCACTTGGCTTCGTCTGCGTTCCCTGGTACCCCTCATCACTCAGGTTGAGAATAGATTCTATTTCCTCAAGTGATTGTTTCTTACCTGTTTTATCATCCCTCTTTGCTCAAATTTCCAAGCTTTTAAGTCTTAGCTAATGTCTTTGCCTACTGTTTAAATGAGATCAAGATTATTTGACATGAATGTAATGTTTTCGTAGTTTTAGCTTTCTTTATCTTCTTGTGTAAAATTCTTTCTGCCTTTGGCTGTCAATACATTATATTGTCCTGGTTGTCTTTTTACCTATCTGACTTATACTTCCAAGACTCCTTACTTGACACTGATTCTTCTCTTTGTTTGAATATTTATCCTTAATATTTTGTTCTTGGTTTCTTTAAACTGTTCAGTTTCCCTAGGTAATCAAATTGACCACTTAACATCAGACACCTAGTTTTTGCTGCCGATATCCAGGTGTTTACCTTCTCAACTCTTGCATTCTAGCTGTAGTCCCTGGCTTTTTCAAACCTGCTGTTTGATTTTGTGTAGCAGCTGCTGGTACCAGTGCAGCCCCAGCTACTTAAGCCAGTAATTGTCGTCTTCATTTCTTATCTATGCCCTTATGTGAGTAAATTTCTTTTTCTTATACATTTTACTTTACCTAACCAATATTGCTCCTTTTATATATTCTGACACAGTGCTTACTTTGAATATTTTTCCTTTGGATTTTTAACTCATTAAAGGCAGATTCTACCATAATCTTTTCTCTTCATTGAATTAATACTCTTCAAAACATTTTGCTAAACTTGAATCAGTGTTTTATTGTATCATTAATTGTCTTTACTTGCGCAGTAGCAGCCTGGTCATATATTAGTTTGAATATAAGGTAATTGAGGCCTAAAGATAGTAAATTTTATAAAACACTAATATTTTCATGGTGTACCCAGTGAATAGCAGACACGTTACATATCAGTTCTCCCTGTTGACAGTGGCTCAGAGAGGAGGGAAGGCCCAGTTCTGTGGGGCTAGTGTGGGATGAATACCAGGTTGCTTGCTCACTCCAGTTTCCTTTCCGTCCCTGTCAGCATACATCAAGTGCTGACTGTTAAGGCATGGGGGAAACTAAGGGCCAAAACCCAACACTCCAAGTATGACAAAGGGTATTTTTTGACTGATAACTTTTTTATTTATTTAAAAAACTCAGACAAAAATATCTTTGATTATACAGCTATTAAATCACTATTAAAACATAACAAGGAACACTGACATTACATATAGAAACATGACATTTGCCTGGTAGGATTTTATGGTAGGTGATGCATATGCCAGAAAAAGCCACAAAAGAAAGAATATTCATATCAATTTAGAGATGGAAATGGCTACCGAGCGCAGAAGTGCAGACTCATCTCTGTTCTTTTTACTGTTTTCCTTTTCTTCTCCTGCTTTCCTCTCCTTATTTCAAGGATGTTTTAACCTCTTGCCTGGGGGATAGTCATACTTTTACCACATATAATCCTGAAAACAACAGTAGATTACATTTGTCCTAATGCATACTTTTCCTCTGATATTTTTCAGGTGGACCAAAGAGCAGACCCTGATTATCTTTTTGTATAACATCTGGTGTTTGCGAAAATTAAAAGCTTGCTTTTCAGGGTTTCTTAAATGAGATTCAGAAAAGTTAAACATGGTAGTGGTAGGAAAAATTGAGTCTCCCTCTTACACTATTACAGTGTATCCATTAGTTGAAGAAACTAGGTGCTTAAAACACATTGCAAATCTGGACCTCCCTTCACTTCGCTTATGTTTATTTGTGAACCCCTCATCTTTTATCTAAGCACTTAATCTAATTAAACTATTGATAACTACCTTATTGAAGCAAGACACCTTCTTTTTAGCCTCTTGATACGTGAGATACTGCTGTTCTGAATGTGATGACCTGAGGGGTAATCTGATCACGGAAGAGTAGCTTTTCAAATTGCTTTTCAAAGATACTTCTTTTCTAGAATTCCTAAATGGTGCCTGTTTCCCATTTCATCATCTAATTATCTAGGATTTAGTGTTTGTACTTCTGATACTATCATATTCATTACAAATTATTTTCTTAGGAGCTAGAGCTGACCTAGACAGATAGCTGATAAAGGTAATCTTTTTCTCTACGTTAGCAGTCCTCTCCTTTCTCATCCTTTTCCTTCCCAGTCTTCCCCTGTTGTCTCCTCTCTCTATCCTCTTCCTTCCTTTCTCCATTTTGTTTATTTCATTGTATTAAAAGGTACAAAACTAGAATGATAATAGGAGGAGGTAAGTGAGGAGGAGGTAAACTTTCCCTGTAAAATTACTATTCAGTAGTAGGGCTATGGAACACAATTTGTTTTTTAACTAGTTTAAATTACTTTAGAGTCTAGTAGACCTGGATTCAAGTTTTAGTTTAGAAAAATAGTACACAGCACTGTGGGAAAAAATGGTACAGTATCGATGACTATGAAACACCAGGGACAAATGCTGTTCTCTTCCATCCTTCTCAGAGATAATCACTATTAGTGATATTCGCGTCTCCTAAATATCTGCATCTATCTACATATACTATTTTGTGGAGCATAGTAGCTATATTGATTTTACATTTATAACTTGTTTTGTTTTCCTTTTAGATAAGCCTTCTGTAGGTTAGGAAGTATCTGAAGGAGTATGCATTTCAATTTTAATCTGCTTGACATTAAATTCTGGTATCTCCATTTCTTCTTTTTTTCTTTTCTTTTTTTCCCTTTAATTTTATTCTTACTGCTTTCAGGGTGCTGTTCCCTTGTTTTTTTGTTTTGGCAGTCTTGACCTCTATATTGGCTCAGAGTTCATTTGAAAAGGTAAAAGGAAAACAAATCAGATAAGAAAACAGATACTAGAGATAGAGAAGACGGAAAGTGGTATTTGTATCTTATAGCTTCATTCTTTTCACAGAAGTAGTTGGTTATATGTTCTGCCAAGAATGGTGATGCTCACATCAATTAGGAATTAAAGCTTATAAGAAGAAAATTTAGAATTATCCTTGCTGTTATCAGGGGAAGTGTAGTAAGAGGTCAGTATACAACTAGTAGACCTGTTGTTGAAGATACAAGATGAATGTCTATAGGGCAAAGTGCTTGGTCATCTTGGTCCTTGGAAAAGCAGACTACAGGTCACCTCTGGTTTGGTAGGAGCACACAAGAGACTGACTGTATTTAGACATCTCTGAGAGTAATAGTAAAAGCGTTGATAAAATTGCTTACTGTTGCTAGGCACCAGAGAATGAATTTCACATTCTTAGCAGGTACCCAACTGTTGGCTGCAAAATGTGAATTAGGTTTCCACAGGCTCCTCTTACAATATAGAACAGTGTTTTTTTCCCTCCTTGAAACAGATTGCCATTTAAGAAGATTCTCATTGGGTATCTATAGAACTACCAACAAAACATTATTTGAGTATATATACTTTGTTTTCTGTAAATGTAGATAGGCACTTTTCTAAATACAGACTGGGCATTGTTCTATTAGACAAATGTTACTGGTGGTTATCTTTTTTTTTTTATGCATTAGGAACATACTGTATTTTTTTCTTTTTATGGGCAACTATAATTGAGATTGGCCTTGTGATTTAATCTTGTGTGGCAGAAATACAAATCAGAAATAACTATCATGTCAAGTTTGCCCAGTATTTTGTGTGTCAGAGGTAAAAGGAGGTGTGTTTTGATTTTGATAGCACAGCTTGGCACATTCTTTACCCATGATCCCAAGACTGGAGAAAGTGGTTCTTCTCTTCTTTGGTCTAAGCATCACATCCTTTCTTGCTCTCTGGTGTCTGACAGACAGAATTGGAGCTTTTGGAAAGGGTTTGCTCAGCGTCGGGGTTGTGAACTGACTTGGCAGTTTTCAGCTTGGAATGAGAAAGACTTTAGGCTGGAAGGAATTTTTAGAATTTCTTCACTGTCCATTCTAGGCTTCTGCCATGCCTACCACCTGTACTATACACATATCCAAAGAAATGAACAGTTTTCATTAATGATTCAGGCTAAATTCATATATAAGGGTGATTTGTTAAGAACATGCATCACAGGCAGAGTCCTGAACATGTTTGGAATCACCTGCATTTAGATTCATAGCACCCCCGTATTTCTCCATACAGCATTTGCTTATGTAACTCAGTGGTCTATTCTGATAGTATTTTTAAAGTAAAAGAAATGCATTGCAAAGAATTGACACTCCAGTTAGAGAGATACTTAATCACTTGTAAATGAAAATGACACTTGTATACATAAAAAGAAATTAGGACTCTGTAAGGTATTCCGTTACCTTACTCTCACTCATCAAATCTTACTCAAGTTTTCTATTAAAGCATCTCATTTTATCCTGTGGATTGTTACAGGAATATCTACATACCGATTCTTTTTCCAAGGTTGCGTTTTGCTATCCACAAGTACCATGCTGTAGTTACACTGAACCTCATCGTGCTAGGGACTCACCTGCATTTTTTTTTTTTTTTAAGACAGGGTCTTGCTATGTAGTTCAAGCCGGACTTGAACTCACTCTGTAGCCCAAGCTGGCCTCAGGTTCTGGTGATCCTCCTGCCTCAGCTTCTCAAGAGCTTGGATTACAAATGTGCACCACCACACCCAGCATTCACAAAATTTGGTCTGCTGCATAGGCATTATTGCATTCTTTTGTATATGAAAGCAAACTACTGCCAAAATCATCATTAAAACATATGAGCATCTATTATTTCATCAGCATTGGTTATTGTTTCACTAAAAGGTTTGCAACACATTAGAATGGGTACACATTGTAAAAGTAAGTTATGATGGGGGGCTGGGGATTTAGCTCAGTGGTAGAGCACTTGCCTAGCAAGCACAAGGCTCTGAGTTTGATCCCCAGCAACCCCCCCCCAGCAAAGTCAAGATTTTATTAAATTGAGTCTGTCTGAATTATCAAGTTAGAGTAGAATTATTCCTGTGGAATCTATGTTCCCTCACTTACCTTTTCTCTTTTTAATGAACATGATTGTTAATTCAGAATTTAAGGGGCCAGGGATTTAGCTCAGTGGTTAGAGTGCTTGCCTTGGAAAAAAAAAAAGATAGGGGTTAAGGCAACTAGGCCAGCTCTGCTGCTCGCTAGGGTAACCAGTTCACTATTGTTTATCTAAGGTTCTTAACCCCGCCTCATAGAGGTGAATGCACTTTTAATTACATATAAGTGAGATTTTCAATCCAGCTGGCTTGATCTAAGATTATAAGATTATAGTTTTAAGGTTATATTGTGTCATGATATGAATTGTACAAATAAGGAAGGAGTCACAGGAAAGTTGTAAAAAGATGGACAATATTTGTAAGACTAGAATGACTGATATGAATAAGATAAGGTACAAAAGAAAATAATGGATGCAGAAAGGCTCTTAAGAGTCATTTAGTAAATTATTCTATATCCTTCATGTGTATCTAAACCATCCTCGTATTCTTAAGTTCTCATTCTCAAAATAAGTTTAAAAAATAACGTGAGGGTAGACGAATTTAGGGTAAAATGATGTAAGCCAGAAAATTCTCCTAAATTTCCTTTATTACAGCATTGTCTCTCTGTGGTCTTTACCTTTCTTTAGTCTTAAAATGTAATTATCCAAAATATTTTAAAATTTCTTAGGATTCTAATTTTCAAGATCCATTTCAGTGTCCTTTTGAATATTGGAAAGTAAGTAGAAACTGGAGATAATAGGATCTGTATTAGTCAGATTTCCTGTTG
The DNA here is from genome assembly GCA_004026905.1 of Hystrix cristata. Classification (NCBI taxonomy): domain Eukaryota; kingdom Metazoa; phylum Chordata; class Mammalia; order Rodentia; family Hystricidae; genus Hystrix; species Hystrix cristata. The sequence goes on from PVJO010009544.1 coordinate 11,946, forward strand.
TTGGGACCAAATACTTGACACCTGAAATTTAAAGGATGAGAGATTTGTTTGGCTCACATTTTACTGTGGGTTCAGTCCATGGTTGGTTGGCTCTGAGTCAGAAATTGAATGGTAGGAGGTCCTGGCAGAGGAAGGATGCTCTCAACTCATGGCAGCCAGAAAATAGTGTGAGAGGGAAGGAGGAGCCAGGGCCAAGAATACACCCTGCCCGTGACCCACCTCTTCTGACCAGACCTACCTCCAAACAAATTAGTGGACATTTTAGATGTAAATCATAACAGAATCTAAGCATAGAACAGTAAGGAGTGCTTTGTTCATCTTGCCCTGGTAAAAGTAATAGATAGTAGCTACATAGAATTCTACTTCTTGATTCTTTCCCTGTGTCTTCAGGTGTTTCACAGAGTTATTTTTAAATTTAACTTTAAGTGATAACTGTGGTCCACATATTTATGAATATTAGTATCTTGAAAAAATGACTCCATCAAGTATTTATCACTTGGGAGTCCTTTTTATTTTTGTTTATTTAATTATTTTTTTCCCCAGTGAAATGTACCAGCACTATGGTAGTTGTGTGTGTTTTCAAATACCAGAGTCATCTTTAGATGGACTTTTAGAACAGATGTTTGTGAGGCCCACTCCCATATTGGTGATTTAGTAATCACCTTGAGTGAAGCCTGTGAGTTTATATTTCTAACAAGTTCCGGAGTGATCCCATTACTGTGCTTTGAGAACCACTGCAATACAGTATTGACCCCAGAGGTCTGAGACAGAGCTAAATTTAAATGGTGCCAGACAAGTGCTGAGCAGCTTGTAGCTCAGACTGGAGCAGCCGCAATGGTCTTTAATGTAGTGTTGTCTTTTACTTTTTTTGTAGATTGGTGCATATGATCAACAAATATGGGAAAAATCTGTTGAACAAAGAGAAATCAAGGTAACAAGTTTATTTCACTTTATCCTGAACCGTGATTCTATAAACTTATTATAAGTCACAGTTTGTTATCTTTCCACATACTTACAAGATATAAATTAATATTCTATCTATACCTTTAAGTGAAGGAGTAAACTCTACTTATGGTAGCCTAGTCCTGTGTCTTCTGATTTGTTTTTTTCTTTTTGGTGTCTTTCCATTCTTTTTAAATTTAATTTCTAATGGTTATTTTCTTGTCAGCTTTTTCCCCTTTCACTTGTCACCTTATACTTCTAGTTTGCTTTTCCTCCCCTTTGATGCTGTCATTGCTCTGTACAGTTTATTAAACTGGTAAGTGTCCTGGGGTTTTCCCGCGTGAGTACTCCATGCACATGCTGCTCTGTTAACTGAGCTCCGCTTTCTGGCGCTACTAACAGAATGACTTGGATGCACAGCCTCTGAGCGGTTGGCCTGAAACTCAGGGAGAGTAAACATTAATGAAAAGATTTTTGTTGCAGGGCTAAGATATTCTCAGAGGCTACCTTGCTAGCATGAAAACTATTTTTAAACTGAATTTGTGTTTCTCAGCACTTTTTTGGTAATAAGATTTATGGGTCTTTTTTCATTTGTGTAGATACTAATCAGTGTGTTCTTGCACGAGCTAAATGTAATCTGGGCCTAGAGACTATTACTTTACTTACTTGGTATTTTCTGTTTTGTACAGAAAAGTTTACATTAGATTGAAATCCAATGTCTATATTCATTTTAAAATCTGCTAAAATTTTCTGTCAGTATTTAGACATCTTAGTCATCTACAATAAAGAGCAAGAGTTCTGACATTTGTCTATTTTAATCTTTAATTTTATGTAGAATTAATACATTTGACAAAGTTATGCTATATGCTAAATATAGGATTAAGTACATAATGAGTTCAGGAATATGAAGCAGGTTGTAGTTTTGTAGGTGAGAAACAATTCTGGATGAGGTAAATGTAGCTAAATGCTGCATGTATAAGTCTGTATAGAGGGTCCAGAGGCTGACAGCCCTGTGGAAGTTAGGGAAGATTGCATAGGGGAAGTGGCTCATGGACAAAAGTTTGACAGACTTGGGGCAGGTGAGCAAATGGGAAAAACATCTAGACAGATGAAGTACATAGAAAATACACATGAAGGAAGGAAAGGACCTGTCTGAGTCAGGAGTGCTCTGGTATGATTTAGTAATAGGTTGGATTGAGGAAGGAAATTAGAGTGGTTAGGAGTAAAACCAGAAAGGAAAATGGAAGTCAGATTATGAAGGGGCTTGAATGTCTGACCCAGGGGCTCATACATACCGTGCAGAACAGTGGGGAAACTATGTGGGATTTTAAACAGAAATTTACCTTACATTTTAAAAAATTCAAGTAGTGCTAAGTCTACTGAAAAAGGAGCTGATTGAGAATTGTTTCAGTGCTGTCCACTTGGTACTTGGGAGGAGGATATGAGAATTCTGAGTATGTAGAGTGTGTATACGTGTAGATATGTGTATGTGTAAGTGTGTGTGTCTGTGTGTGTGTGTGTGTGTGTGTGTGTGTGTGATGCACATTACATAGATACAGGATTGCATAGGTTTTTGTTGAATGGTAAAAAGAAAGAACTGAGCATAAACATTGGGAAACACCAACACCTTATGAGTAGGCAATGAAAGAGATGCAAGTAAAGGAGGAGAGAGGAGGAGTTCCATGGGAATTTCACAAAGCGTTGGAAGAGTCGGGTGAACAAAACATGACATGGGGCTGGGGATTTAGCTCAGTGATTAGAGTGCTTGCCTTGCAAGCACAAGGGCCTGAGTTCGATCCCCGGCACCACAAAAAAAAAAAAAAAAAAAAAAAAAACATGACATGGAGGTCTGTTAATACACCTTAAAACCTTTTCTCTGGATATGATAACTAGAGCAACTTTAACTACTGGGTGCAGGACATTAAGTACTCTGGGAGGTCCTGTTACCCACATGGCACATGTGAATGTTTTCTGAAATTTTAAAACTGGAAAATACTGACATAATTTTTTTCTTTTTGGAAGCCATTCCTCAAAAATGACCATGTTATTTATATAGTTCCCCATTTTGAAATGAACTGTATATAGGCCCAAGCAGAGGTTAGGGTAGGAGGGACTCTTAGCTGTTGCTTGGTTCCACAGAATGCCCTTAGAGAAAGCTAGGACCTGTAACTATTTTCTGAAATATGCCTCCTTTAAAGATAGTATGTTGTAACAGTAATTAAAGTATTAAAATTGACTTCTCTTATTTTCAATTAAAAGTCAGTTTAGTTGGGCACTGCACATGCCTGCAGTCCCAGCTACTTGGGCTGCTGAGTCAGGAGGACCATGCATTCAAGGCCAGCCTGGGTAGTGTAGCAAGACCCTCTCTCAAAGAAACATAAATAAAAATGAAAGTGTCAATTTGTTGACAAGCCCCAAAAGCACATTCCATTCTTGGTAAACATTCTAGTGGAGGCAAATTATTTATAAGGCAAAATTATTTTTTATTATAAGGAAGACAGAGAGCAATCTTAATGTTAATATTTGATAAAAAACAAAATACTCTTGTTTAGAGTACAGTATACCAAATGTATTGAGCTTACTCTATGTAATTAATTATCTCATTTGTCAAAGCAGCGAGCAGCTACAAAAGAAATAAAAGGAAGCCATGAAAATGTATTTCTTGGAAATGCTAACTTTTACGTTATAGTCCTATAGTTGATATTGCTAATGTAAAATCTTTTGTAAGTTGCAAATCATTTCTTCAACATTTTAAAAATTATAACTAAAAACTTTATTTCATTCTCTGATCACTTTGGCCAAAATTGAAAAATAAATGTGTAAAAAACTTGACAACAAAGAAAGCAATCAACAGAATTGCAACTGAATTTATAAACTATGCAGTGTCTGACAGGGGATTAATAATCCAGAATACATAATGAACTCTGTGCACCACTAATTAGGGAAGTGCAAACCAAAACCACGAGATAGCACCTCCAGTGAGAAGGGCTGTTAGCAAAAAGACTGAAGACGAGAGCTGGCAAGGACGTAGAGAAAAGGGAACATGCTGTAGTGGGAATGTAAATTGTACAGACATTGTGAAAAACAGCAAGGAATTCCTCAAAAAATAAAAAATAGAATTATCACATGATCCAGCAAACCAAACCCACTGCTGGGTATATATCCAAAGGAAGCAGAATCAGTGTGTTGGAGAGACATCTGCACTCAAGAAATGGAAATATGTAAGTGTTCATCGCCTGGTGAATGAGTAAAGAAAATGTGGTATGAAGAATACAATGACGTAGTGTTCAGCCATAAAAAGGTTGAAATCCTGTCATTGATGACATGTGTGGAACTAGAGATTATTTTGTTAAGTCAGGCACACAAAGATAAGTACCACATGATCTCACTCATGTGCTATCAGAAAATAGTTGATCTTATAGACGTTGAGGGTAGACTGGCAGCTACCAGAGACTGTAAAAGGTGAGGGCAAGGAAGAGTTTGGAAAGGTTGATGGATGGGTGCTTAGAGTAGGATAGGAGCAAGATGTTCTAGTGTACTGTTGTTACATAGTAGGGTGATTGTAGATAACAGTAGTGTGCTGTCGATTTCCAAAAGGTAGAAGGAAGGATTTTTGATGTTTTCGTTGTAAAGAAATGACCAATCCTGGTATATCCTGATTTGTACTATTTCACAAATGTTTACATCTCGCAAATATTTATTTTGTAACTGAAATTATTACTGTTTGATTTATCAATGGAAGTTTTCATTTTTTCTTTTTCAAAATTTTAAATATTCTCACAGACAACTTGAAGGGCATGTTTCACTGAAATTGCCAATTATGGTGTGACTATATTATATAGCTCAAAATAAGCACATCTTAATAGGATGTAAAATAGGAAATAAACCACATACACACAAGGTCAAGTATGATGTGCATGTTGGAAAAATCAACATAGTTGTACAAATCACAACAATTTACCATTTCTCTTATAAGGACTTAAAACAATTCTGCCAAAAAATTTAGGTTTATAGTAAATTATGCTTCAAATTTGTCAGAAAGTTTCGACAATAAGGTTGTTTCAAGATGTTAATGACATGTTATAGTTTTCAATTTTTTGATAGTAATAAAATTAAAATCCTATTTTAATAAAGCTTCACATCAAGTCAGAATAGTGCTTCTTACAATGAAATTTGCTTAAATATGTGTATGATTAGAATTGCCTTTCCAGATTAAGAAAATCTTAGGAATGATTTGTAATCCATCAGCTACTCTACAGTGACACTAAAGGGGAAGTAAGATTACAACTGATTCTCATTCTTCATGGTAAGGTGTATTCTGTAAGGTCACCTCCAGCACTGAATTAGCAATTACTGAACAATTGCTGCTAAGGGAAATAATAGGGTCCCACAAGCCTTTGGTTACACCGCTTGTGTCAACCAGTCAGTACACAGTGTGACTTTGTTTTATATATGTTTCTGTGTCATGATACCTTATTTAATATATATTATTGTTGATTTTCTTTAACAATAAACTCGTGTCTAAACGAGGTTATCTGGGGCTGGGGATTTTTTAGCTCAGTGGTTAAAGTGCTTGCCTTGCAAGCACAAGGGCCCAAGTTTGATCCCCAGCACCAAAAAATAAATAAATAAATAAATAAATAAAGGAGGTTATCTGACAGATTTTCTCTGTCAGACATGTTACAACCTTCTTGTGTTGGGAAACACAAGACACTCAAGTACTGTGTGTGGGGGTTGTTGTAAACAACAGTGTCAAATTACCAATATGTGAAAAAACATGACACTAAATAGACTGTCCAAAGAGCACTTGTGTACAGCTATGGAGGCTGAAACAAGGCAGAGTATCACCTTGTGTAGCCTCAGCTGGGATTCTTTTTTCCCCACTCTGCTCATTTCTTCCAATGAGGGTAAAAGCACTGAAAATACGGATTTAAGGGTACAAATAATAGTGAGTGAATTTCCAAATACAGAATCCAAGGGTATGACATTCAATTATAGTAAAATTACTGTTGCTGCATCTTCAACTCTGATTTTTCTTTTTTGTTTCATATCTTTGGATGGTTTGAAGCATCAGATGGGGAGAGTATATTAAGAAGTTCAAAAGTTAATTGTGTCTTGATTTTAGGATGCAGTCTTGGTTTAGACATCTCAGTTAATTCTGATTTAAATTGCTTATATTTGTTTTGGATGCCAACAGTTCTTAATCTGATTTTAACTTTAGGGGGCTCTTGTTACTAGGATTAAGACCAAAGAAAGGATTTACTGCACAGCTGCTTCCTTAATTGAATTAATAATTAAAAAATCATCTGAGCCCTTTTGTCTTCTTGGCATCTGAGGAGTTAAGCCTAAGCTCTTCCAGTTTCCAACATACTGGTGTTCAGTAGCTTGTTAATTTCTTCTTTTACATAGTTTTTTTTTCCCCCACTACTTTTGACTTCCATTCCCATTCCCACTCTTCACTAATGGCAGAGATTTAATCTTAGTCCATGTTCAGTAATTTCTTTTTTTTTTTTATTTTTTTTATTTTTTATTTTATTTTATTTTTTTTTTTGTGGTGCCGGGGATCGAACTCAGGGCCTTGTGCTTGCAAGGCAAGCACTCTAATCACTGAGCTAAATCCCCGGCCCCATGTTCAGTAATTTCAAGTGTAAATGGATTCAGTTCACAGAGCCCCCCTTGCCTGCCTCCTCTTGCCAACCAGAGCTTCTCACTTCTGGCTGGTGAGGTGACATTGTGGTCTGGCAGTGACTGGCGTGTGAACACAGTGCCACATGCTAGCATCTGCTGAGAAGTTTGCATCCCAGTCTGGTCCTTGGCTCTGAGATCTGTGTGGTGATAGTCTTTGTAGTAGAATATTACTGTTAGTGCTAGACAGGTTCTGTGTGTTACACACATCCCTGAACCTATCTTTTAAGTAAAAAAATTACCACAGTACTGTAATTATGTTCCATTTGTAACAAATGCATAATTGTCTAGTGCTTTACTTAAAGATTTTATTTTAAATTGAAATCTTTAGAAGGTGATTCTCTTCTGCTATTTTGGACCAAAAGAATATATATGTAGAATTCTAATACTGTTCTTAATATATTACAGGGATTGAGGAATAAACCAAAGAAAACAGCACATGTGAAGCCAGACCTCATAGATGTTGATCTGGTAAGAGGTGAGTACTGGCTAAATAAATTTATGATACAAGTAGACATTGAACTGGAAGAAAACAAGTCAGAATAGGTTAGATGTGTATGTTTGTAGACATAAAACCAATGTGAGCCTAAACGAAGACAAGCATCCTATGAAAAAGAGAAAATGGGCCATTTAAATACCACTGAGGAGTCTTTCCTTCCACTAAAGATCATTCTAAGAAATAAGTATGAAAGAATAGCCATTCATGTTTGCTTGGAAAGCTATAGAATTTTGTTACAAAAATTATAAGTACTTTGCTAAGAAAATTAAAGTGATAATTTGTAATTCTTAGCTGGAACTAACATTTGAATGCTGCCGTATGTTTGTAAAATATGTGGCATAAGTTCTGGTGTTCTTTTAATTCATCTTTTTCAAAGTATCTGAGTTTATGTGCTATCCAGAAGAATGTGTTTTAAAGGGACTACTACTCCAAATGGGATGTTTCTCACTCATAGCACAGAACAGAATAAATTACATGGTATTCTTGTTTTTCGAACATTGAAATGTTTTCTGTAGGGAAATTAAAGAAGAATAAATGTTATCTGTCTTTGTTTTTTACTTGTTTTTCAGGGTCTGCATTTGCTAAGGCAAAGCCTGAAAGTCCTTGGACTTCTCTGACTAGAAAAGGAATTGTTCGAGTTGTGTTTTTTCCCTTTTTCTTCCGGTGGTGGTTACAAGTAACATCGAAGGTCATCTTTTTCTGGCTTCTTGTGCTCTATCTTCTTCAAGGTATAATTAAGTGATGGAAATGCACTTTACTTTTAACTTTCAGGATGTTATATTTTTAGGGTTACTAAGGCTTGTTCTAAACAACAGATAACTAATACTGAATGTAAAGTGAATATTAGACACAAAACTCTTTTGGTACTAAAAATGTTTTGAAAACAAAGCAGGTATTTTTCAGTATGATTTATAAAAATTTAAATCTATGGACAGCTAAAGAAAAATACAAATTGAGAAGACTTTTAAAAATTAGAAGCAAAGGGGCTGGGGGTTTAGCTCAGTGATTAGAGTGCTTGCTTTGCAAGCACAAGGCCCTGAGTTCGATTCCCAGCACCAAAAAATTAAAAAAAAGTATAAAAAAAATTAGAAGCAAAATCTCATCAAAATGCATCTACCCCCCACATCATTCCTTGTTTTCATACAACCTATGCAAGTTTGTTTTTCTTGTCCAAGGGATGGTTTATATTTCTGTACCTTATTCTGCTGTGATCTTGCTACCCTACTTTATTAAAATTTTGTATAGTGTGCACTCTTCTAATTGCCTTCTCAGATTCTTGTGTAATTCTCATAGTACCCCGCGGACAGGCACAGGCCCGCAAGGTCTGAGGCTCCAAAGCCGGCGGTCGCCAGGTGTGGTAGAACCCGTGTTCACGCCTGCGACGGCGCCCCCGGAGCCACATGCCCACATAGTGTCTGTGGGCGGCACGGAGTGTGTAGTGCTTTAGTGCCTTCGGAGACGGAGAAGAAACGACTCGAGAGATTGTCCCAACTAACCAAGCAGTGATTTTAATTGGGTTGCTGCAGTTTAATTTGCCTTAGTGTTTTTTTTGAAACATGGTTTCAGTCCTGAAGGATTATTCACATATTTTATCAAGATTGTGTCAGAGATAGCCTTTAAGTGATGAAAATGAAGTAGAAATTACAGATTTTATTTAAACTTGGTTTTTCTAAGCCAGGGTATGTCTTACATATGTAAAAGGGAGCGTGGTGTGAGGATTTTGTGGTTAATGTTAGCAGACTCTGTGTTGCTTGCGCGGCACTTTTCATTTTTGTTTTTAGAGCCGGAGATGAAACTCAGGTTCTCACCTGTGCAAGGCAGGTGTACTGCCGCTGAGGTGAGCCCCAGTCCTGTTTCAGAGTGTGGTTAAAGACGCGTATTCATGAAAGGAAAAGAGGGGAAATGTAGAAAAAGCTGAAGAGGGATAAAAAAATCTTCCCATAGTCTTGCATTTCGGTTTATTTTGTAACATTTATACATGGTTGAGATTATATAAACAATTGTATTTTTGCCTAATATCATAATGAGTTTCACATTATTTAAAATTGTTAGAAAATATTGCACATAGGTATTGGGTGTTTAAGCTATTTGTTGTCTTTTGCTATTATAATTAATGCTTAAGTAAACATTCATTTATGAAGCTGTCGTTTTCAATTGTAGATTCTTAGAATACATGAAATTAAGTGTATTACCAACTTTAAAATTGTTTTTTAAAATTTATTTTTCTGTTAGTAATGTATTACATGAACATTCTTTCAAATTTGTATTATCTGATATATTCTAGATGTCGTTATAGCTTTTGTTAAGTTAAATTTTTGCTAAGGTAAATAATCTGATTTTTTAAAGGAAATTAAATACATCACATTTTACCCGACTCCACCAATGGGGATTACTTGAAAATATGCTCCCACAATACAATGCTCATACTTAACAAAATGATCAGAAACCTGCTAATGTCCTAATTTCCCACCTTTTTCAAAACAAAATTAGCTTCTCCTAGGCCCTGGCTCCAGCTGTGTGAGGTCTGGAGGCTCACTCCACGTCCTCTCTTCCTCTCTGCTGACTCCACTCTCCTTGGCTGGTTGTGTTCCGGGTTGGCCCTTTGTGGGTAACAGCTGAAGTGGCTCCTGGCAGTTTCATATTTCTGCAGCGTTAAGAGCGTGGCCTTCTGTCCGAGAGAGCCCGGGATGCCCTTGAATTTGTGTGCATCTCGTTTTCATTGCAGCCTTGAGTTCTGACTGGCCTTACTTAGGCCATGTGTCTGTCTTTTTGTTGTTATGCCTGGAGGTATTTAAGCTGGCATACTAGATTGCATGTCCATGCCTGAGGGGAGAAATAGACTTTCATTGACAGAGGAGGGAGACTCCCAAGAGGCAAAGATATTGTATGTCTAGAGAGTCTGAAGTGTACAGGGAAGGCAAAAACAGAATTTCCCATTCCCATAATGGTTACCACTGATGGGTATGTAGTGCCCAAGTGAATTTATGCTTTTAATCTTGACTACACAGACCCGTAGACCTCTAATAACGAACTTTCTATTAGGCTTATCGTACACTATCATAGACTTCCTTATTTGTAAAGCAGAGTAATAAATGTATTTGAGGTTGGTGTGGTTCTTTTGATTGTGACATAACCTGAAATGCCCTTAAGTCTGTGTGCATCAAGTTTTCATTGGATTGGTGAGCTGTGTACTTTAGGGACTATTTTGAGTATCTTCTTGTTCCAAAAGTATACTACTAAATTCCATGGTTAAGCTGTGGCAAACAGTAATATAAATAATAATATGTGCTTGTGTTGAGTAACATTTTAAACTTGTTTAAATTCGGAAAAGGAGTCTGATAAGAAGTAACGTAAGTGCAATTTAAAAAGTACCTTATTTGTACTGTATCAGATCTATAATTAAGTGTATTTTCTTTCCCTTTTGTAGTTGCTGCAGTAGTATTGTTCTGTTCCACTTCCAGCCCACACAGCATACCTCTGACAGAAGTGATCGGGCCAGTATGGCTGATGCTGCTCTTGGGAACAGTGCACTGTCAGATTGTTTCAACAAGGACACCCAAGCCGCCTCTAAGCACGAGTGGTAAAAGAAGAAGGTACTATCTGTTGGATAGCGATCTTTTTGTAGATTTTTTTAATTTGAATCCAGGATTGTTCTTGATACTTGGGCCCTTGTGCAATAAAATGTTACATGGTAGTGTGGCTCTTTCAAATCAGATACAGCACTGAGCTCCAGAATCAGCCACCACTCCCAACTCCCACCCTGTATATGCTTCAAGGCCATTTTTAGTCCACATGCCTGTGTTCTTATTTTTGTTTTTGAAACTCATTTCTGGTCATCTAAGACCGATGTCAGGAATACTCTGCGTGTTAGCTGGAATTGCTAGGATTCCTTTTTCTGTTCACAAAGTGTCATATTTCTGTGATGCCTCAGAAAAAATAAGAGCCAAGAAAAAATTCTGACTGTATTTATTAAATGCTGTTAAAAGCATTTTAAATGCCCATTAAGTAAATATAATGAGTCTCACTGGCCACTAAGCACAATGGAATTCTACTTTAATGGTCTTTCAGAGCAGTTCCTCTTTTTAATATCATTGCTGAGAGATTGTGATAGTTTTTGGGTGTTGAACTGTAAGCCCATCTCTTTTTTTAAAAGATAATACCTACAATGAATAAATGGTTTTGTTGATTAGTTAGATTATAATTCTCTCCAATCTAAATTTTCTTCTTTCTTCATCTGCAGATAAGTATCATTCAAATAGGGAAGAAATACTTTTGTCAGTGTCTGTCCAGAGTGGCCCTTACCACCTTCTCTCCTCTGACCTGTCAGGATGAGCCAGGAAGAGTACCTTAAGATTTATAGATACTGGTTCATAGAATTGAATAGATACCTTGATGTTTGGATGAAGTTTTATCCAGTAAATTTGCATTTTATTGTGTATTGAAGTTCCTGTGTTTTACGTTTTTCATGATTTGGAGTGTACTGCCACACTGAGAAAATTTAAAAACTGCCCACCACTCTTAATCTCTTCTGATAAAGGAAACTGAGGAAAGCAGCTCACTTGGAAGTGCACAGGGAGGGAGATGGTTCTAGCACCACAGATAACACGCAGGAGGGGGCTGTCCAGAGCCACGGTCCGAGCAGCTCTTACAGTGTCGGCGCTGTCTTCAGGGATCTCTGGCATGCTGCTTTCTTCTTATCACGGTTTGTATTGACTCAGGTTTTCTGGGGCATAGAGACACACTATCCCTTCCACATAACGAGATTAATGACTGAATATAACGGCTTCATTATGGATTTTGTTTTGATACATTGAAATGCTGCAAGTAATGGATTATAGACTGTTTACTTTGCAGTACACCATGAGAGTGGATATGCAGTATCCCAGCAAAGTACTGTATATTTAGTTAGAATTTCTTGATTTTGTTTTCTGTCAGCACTTTAGGTTAAAATCGACTTTCATATGTCATGTGAGTTTTATGAAATTTTTTTCTTCTAAATCCCTGCCTCAGTTATCCAAAATTATCTGAATATACAAGCATTGTTATTTAAATGACTGTGATTTGTACTGTGGAATGAAAGTGTCTTTTTGTGTACTGGGCTTTTTATATAGTTTGACCACCAATGAAGATTTATCAGATAAGAAAATAGAGAACAGCAGATATCAAAAATAAACCTTAGGCAGACTGGTATTATTATTTTGAAGACTTATTCAGAACAGGTTATGTTACTAGTTTTCAAATGCATATAATAAGTTTGAAAAAAGTTAAAAAGCTGTGATCCAAATGTTGAACATAACTGATAAAAGTGCTAAAGTAATAAATCAAGAAGAGGGATACTGCAAAAAGCTGATTTCTGTGACTTTGGTATGTGTGCTGCCGAAGCGAGCACATTTCTGTGACTTAGGTAAGAACTTCACTAATAGCATTATTTTGTCAAGTTATGGTTGTGCTGTTATGATAAAATTTATCTTGCTTTATATAGCTAAGCAGTTGCATCCTGGCCATATTTTCACTGGTTACAATTTTTGGAAAAATTTTCCAAAGTGTTAATAGTTTGACACTACGTGGCATTGATGAAGTTGAAACTCTGTTTATTCCAGTTGCCTCTTCTTCCCCAAGAGGCGACATGCTCTTATTATTGACCCGGGTTGCATTCTCCCTATTTCTCTCTCCCTGAGTCTTTTTTTTTTCTTTTTTTTTTTTTTTTTTTGGTGCTGGGGATCGAACTCAGGGCATTGCGCTTGCAAGGCAAGCACTCTAACCACCGAGCTAAATCCCCAGCCCCATCCCTGAGTCTTTTTAACAGCATAGCCCTCCTTTCTGATGTTAAGACGTGACGGATTAATCACTGCGAAGTTAGTTTCTTAAACATTTCTCAAGACTTTCAGATAAGCAGTTATAAATAGCATAGTGGATATGTTTTGTTCTTAGGAACTCAGTTGTTTTGGTCTCTACAGGTGGTACTGTATTGTGTGCAGTGTTTAGAATCCCTCTACAAGTAGTAGATTGGTGCTTCTGGGAGTTTACCATGTTTCTCTGGTCAGATGAGATCTGGATTTCAGGTTCCTTCTGCTGGGCTGTAGCGCAACCATGATCATGACCAACTCCGTCTGGCTTTGTCCCTTTAATCATGACAACCGAACGTCTAAATATTTTAAGAGATAAACTAGTTTCAGCCATTCATTTGTGAGGTGGCTTGCTGGCATGTGAACGAGTTTGTTTTAAATATTAGATACAAAAAGATTTTAAGAGAAATGTTAATTTTAAGCAGCCTTGATAAGTGAAGAAGAGCTTAAGCTGAAATATTGACCAAGACTTAATAAAATTGTTTCTGGTAACGCACTGAAAAGCTGGCTGCTTCTATGAAGGTATCATAGTTAACAAAACTGGGAACATAAACAAATAACCACACAAAGGTCTAAATTTTGCGCATGCCATCTCGGTGGTTTTTAGATGTTAGAATGAAAATGACTCTTTTAAATCCTCTGCTCACACATTGGAAAGGTACTTTTTATCATCTCATTATATTTCATTCTCAAAATAAAACTATTTTAGAAACAAGGCATAGTATTTCACATTTGAAAAATTAGGAATTACAGGAATTACTGTAAAAAATACTTTTATGAACACGAGAAAACAAAGGCCAAGAAAGTACCAAATTCTAAAAGGTACAGAAATCTCTCATTGTTCTAAAATTTAGTACTTTAATTTTAATGGATGGTTAACTTTAATTAGCATGGTTATAGTTTCTAATCGAAAAGATGCGATGGGATAATTACATACAGATTATGATTCTCTGCAGTGGTTTCAGAATTCACATGGATTCTGTTTCTTTCTTTTCTTAAGATTGATTTAACCATCATAGTATTACTGAAAAACAGACCAACAAACGAGAACTACGCTCTTCTTTTGAGTGCAGAAAGTAATCTATATAAAGTGACTTGTGAGCTGAGACAGGCACCACATAACAGCAGCGCAGCGTTAGTTCCTGGGCCTGCCTGACTCCCGGGAGGTTGCCGTGCTGGCCGCAGGTGTGGCTGAGCGGAGTGCTCTGCTAGCCTGTGTGAGGCCCTGGCTTAGAGCCCGGCACTCCAGGAGAAAGCGAGGAGATTCTTGTCCCATATTGCCTCTGTGTTTATTGTTTTTAACACTGAAGTGAAAGCTAGAGTTCTAATATATTGATTTTCTTCACTGATTGAAGTAATCTGCATTATATAAATCCAAGCAGTTATTCAGTCCGCCCAGAAATTCATGCTGGCCTAGTCTGGATGTCTGCACAGCTGCGTGAGCGTATAACCACGGTGTATACGTAGTAGCAGAAAGCAGTGAGGGCAGTGTGCAGGTTCTCTGAGATTCTCCATTCTGCTCTATATTGTCCCTTTTTTCTCCTGTGATTCCTAATCTTGTGGAAGTGAGAGCAGGAGTAGAAATTCATACCATAATCCAGGACTAGAGTTACTTGCTACTGTTAGCTTCCCCACCACAACTACCTAATAATGTCTTCTAATACTGAAAAGATGACCTTCGGTCTGGTGTCTCTTTATATATTTGTGGGTAGTTTTAGAATCCTGGCAGATACTCTGAACCTTTGTTTTTCTTGTGCCACAATGAGTGTCCTTGATTGAGTAGGTGTTTAATATAGAAACAACTGGGTTTCATATTTGATTCAATAAATTTAAGATTTTATGAGCTAGCAATTCCTTTTAACAGTTGTGTTAACTTTTTGATGACAATTTTTCTAGGTGAAAACACAATTTCATGATTTATTTATGGTGTAAGTTGTTTATTCACATTTTTCAGAAAAGACTGTACTCATTTATTTCACAGAGGAATTAAAGTGATTATACTACATATAGTTCTAAAGATCTTTCTTCCTGATTACTTCTTTGATGTAGAACTATTTTTTGAATGTCCAGCATAATATTCTAAAGAAAATACTGCATAAGTCATGCCGTCCAAAAGTTAGTGTTAGGCTAGTTATTGAAAGTGAGCCTTGCCCGTGACAATGAAATTGCACATTACTTAGTAAATGTTTTCTATTAGAAATCCAAAAGACTACTGACTTGTTTTGCTCATAGTAAAAAAATGAAAAGTAATTAAGCATCTGGCCACAGTAAGCAGATGTTTTGATAGAACTTTCTTCTGATTCTCTCATTATTGTTATGGGTGACTTGGTAAGCATCTTTTAAAAATCCAGGAGTGATGTCTTGATCAAACCAATAAAATTGCTAACAGTTGCTCCCACGATTGTGAGCTACAAAAGGCTTTTCCTTGACTTCATCTTTATTCTTCATCATCACACCAGGATCACTTAACAGCAGTAGAACTGAGAGAACCAAGAGGCTTTGACTCTTACCCAGTTCTCCTTTCAGCTCCTCCGAGCGTCCGCATTCTTCCGTGTTTCCCAGTCTCTAAGATTCCTCCCCACAGAAGCGCCTTTCGCACACTCACTGTTGGGTTTTGAGGCCTGTAGGCAACAGAGACCTCCCACTTCTTGTCAAGGAACCGGGGTGGCCGTGATGTTCAGTCCCCAGCCTCCACGTCCTGCATTCCAGGACGTCTCTAATGAAGACAGCTGGGGACAAGGGTTCTGCCCTCGCTAGGCAACCTCTCTTCTCAAAGGTGGTGTGTGCGTGTGTCTAGGAGACACTGCTGTCATGGAACAGGCAAAACCAGTGTAGGGGTGCATGTCACCAGGTATTGTTTCCCTGCCCATGTTGCTGTGAAAATACTGTTTTTTTAATAAATGTATTATTAAGCATTAAGTGTGAGTATCAGAAGGTAGATTTTTCATGTGTTGGTAATGCTAAAAAGTACAGTTTCTTTCTGCAATGCAGTATTTTAATCCTGAACACCAGTTTCTTTCTGTATTTCATCCTCACCCCCTCCTCTCCTCTCACCCTGGCCTAATTTTCGTGAACCTTCTCTGCCTCAGTACCTTTTTAGCGTACTCCCTCCTTATCTTTGAATTTCTGAGATTTTGGGGATATCAGGCAACTTAATTTCTTGTGTTTTTTTCCCTCCCACATTTTCATGTTGTGTAATGTTAAAACTCGAGGTAAAGGGGGCAGTTAATAAAGAGGCATTTGTATCACTCCTATCTCTAAGCAAAGAGGGTCACGAGTTTGCTTGTGCCTGTTATTTTCTATTTTCACCATTCTCCTCTACTCTAATTCATTTTCTTGCCTTTCTCTGCCCCTCTCCTTCACCCCCCCCTCGTTTCATTTTTGAGACAGGGTCTCACTATGTAGTGAAGGCTGGCCTTGAACTCACAGTGGTCTCCTGCCTCAGCTCCTGAGTGCTGGGATTACAGGTGTGTGCTCCTACACCTGACATCTTTGCCCCTTTTAAATGGTCTTTATTCTGTGGCTCATTGTTTCCTTGGTCTTCCCTTTCCTCTGAGAATCATATAGAAAGCAGAGAGTTGGGAGATTGGGCTTTGATCTTACAGCTCTGTGCAGATACGTTCTGAATGACTTAAAAGCATCAGACCTCTGGCAAGCACATGGGAGTGTGGTCTGTCTGTGCCTTCAGGAGCCCTGCAGAAGACAAGTAGGGGCTGTTTGCATGACAGAAGCTTTCTGTGTTTGACCACATGTGTTACGAAACCCAGTGGGCAGCTTCCCAAAGCGTGGGCAGCTGGAAATGGTATGGAGAAGAGAATGGAGCTCGCAGCAGGAGGTCCGGGTCTAGTGCCAGCTTTGCTTTTGACTAGTTGTGTGACCTTCAATAAGTCACTTAGACCTCTTTGTCCTTCTGACTCCTTGTTTCCAAAATGAGCCTTAGAATAAACAAGTTCTAAGGCTCTGCCTACTTCTGAGATACAGATTGCAGTACAGCTGAGCAACTAGAGTTAAAGGCAGTAGTGTGTGCATTTTTTAAACTTGTTTTTTTGATACATAAAGGCAACATACTAATGTTTTTCTTTTGTGAAAACCGATACTCTGGGAAAAATTTCAAGAGGATTTATTTAAATATAATTGCTTTTAAATTATATTTTGATATACTGAATCTGCATTGAGCCCATCTTAATTTTGTGTGGGACTTACTTTATAATACTTCCATTAATCATTTCTTTTAGATAGCTATTCTCTCATCCATTGTGGTCTCTGAAGGGGACTCCTCAAGCATTTGCCTAGTAACAAAAAATGTTTATTATTTCCCATGTTCTCTCTGTATATTGAGAAAGATTTTGTTACTATAAATTAATATCCTCAATTTTAGCCTTTCAGGTGTTTCTAAGCTTCATGATTACTAATAAGTTTTTCCAGAATATTTCAGTGGGTGAAAGAGGTTACTTTACATTCCTTATTGTTATTTCTTCCATTATTTGAACCTTATTGAAAGTTTTTCTCTTTTTCATGTATTTTGTATCTCACAAAATAGGTCCCGTGTTTCCATTACGTATTAAAAAGCGTTTATAAGAGATATTCACTTATATATTACTAATGGTAAAGTATTTAGGTAAACTAGACTATTAAAATAAACAAACTGTTAATTTCAGTGTAACCTGGTAATTGCTAAGATAGTTTTTAAAATAAAACTTCAAAATATATTATTAACCATAGTAAAATTGGCAGAATTTTGATCCTGCATGTGCTGAAAGGCTTAGTGATTTTGACTAACAGTTGTTTAATGAATTAGAGCATGTCCCTTAGAATTGCTGCTTGTAAGACCCCAAAACCTGTAATGAGCTGAACTAAGCTGAGACTTTACATGTTTATTATGTTTCTGAAGTTATTTATTATAAAAAGAAGGGTAGCCATTAAAGTAAGAAAGCTGCTCGATATAATTACCAACAGATAATAATTTCTATCAGTAACCCACCCAGAATGAGCTAAGTCAGTATAATGTATTTCTATGTATTTTTTTTTTAGGTCAACAAAAACAAAGAATTCGATTGATAAATCCACAGAGACTGACAACGGCTACGTGTCCCTTGATGGGAAGAAGACTGTTGAGAGCAATGAAGATGGAGTACAAGGTCGTGAACCTCAGTGTAAGACCATCCGGCCGGAGGAGGCACCCTGGACCCCAGCAGCCCCGAGGAGTGTTCCCAGCAAGGTGAGTGTCACTACACAGTGTCATCGAAACTGTAGTGCGTGCTGCCACAAGTGCCAGCCGTGAAAGGCAGCTCGTAAAAACGTGGCAGTGTGTCCTTGTCCCCCTTATTCACTGGATCTGGCACTCTGTGACTTTGGGCTGCTCTCCAGAGTCCAGATTGCTGTGAAAGGCAATTTCACAGCAATTTTGAGGTTTTGAGTTGATTGAGGACATGGAGGCAGCCACAGAAACACTACTAAAGATGACATGAAAGACTTCCAGAGCTGCTTCAGAAGGTGGCAAGAACAGTGGGAGAAGTGTGTTCAAAGCAAGGGGAGTATTTTGAGGAAGATTAATGGCAATATGTTTTTTACTGTTACAAATTAAAAAAAAAAATTTTGATATTCACCATATTCTTTGATCACATTGCATAAGCCCTCACTGTGGTTTTAGATTTTTCCAGCATTAGCTGTCAGATGTGACCCTTGCATTACTCTCCTCGCTCACAGACAAGCTTTCAAACACATTGCAGTTTTTTGTTACTTACTAGAGTTACATGAGAGAAGCACAGGGATAATCCACAGAAGGTTTGCGGCAGTGTGGGTTCAACCCAGATTACACTCACGTGTGCCAGGCAGCCTCCTGCCGCGGAGCTACCACCCAAGTCCTGGCATTTCTTAGTTTCAGAATTTCTAAAATCTGAAAGTCTCCTACACACTGATTTTTGCATAATATCTGTCTGATACATGCACATATTCAGCTATCATTTACCTCCTCTTGCTGCCCCGTAAACCACTGTTAAATCAGTGGTTTAATGACTTTGTTGTTGTTGTTCTTGTTTTTAAAGAAAGTATGTAAGTAGTTCTCAGATCACTCAACTTCTATGAAATGGCCTCTGTTCTGCTTCTGCCCCATTTTATGGTTCTTAATTTTGTAAGTTTCAATTCTTTTCATCTGCTGAAATGTAGAACAACCCTGGACAGATGGCTGTCGAATTACTTTTAAAAGTAAAATATAGTTTTTCTTTTTTCTCTTTGGTGGTACTGAGGATTGCACAGGCTTGGCAGACACCGTTACTAAGACGTATCCTCAGCTCACGCAGAGCGTACTGTGAGAGTATAGTCACCATTTTGAGACATTTTTTGCAAAAAATCGGGTAGTACTAATCAACGACTTTGTGGCATTTGGTGATATTTCAAATGTATTTATAACTTAAAATATTGCCATTTTGAAGCTAGCAGTTGAGTCAGAAATGACATCTTTTTTTTTTCCTTTCTTTCTTTCTGTGTTGTGATGTTTTGAGACAGGGTCTTGCTGTGTAGTTCAGGCTGACCTTGAACTCACTACTCCAGGCTGGTCCCGAACTTGCAGCAACCCTCCTGCCTCAGCCTCCTGAGTGCTGGGATTATAGGCCTGTGGTGCCGCTCCCAGCAGAAATGACTTCTGATCCTCTTTGTGTGCTCTAAACTTAGGACACCCAAAGGACAATAACAAATGTCTCTGATGAAGTGTCCAGTGAGGAAGGTCCTGAAACAGGATACTCACCTCGACGCCACATGGACAGGACTTCGGAAAGCATCCTGCGGAATAGGAAGTCTCACCATTACAAGAGGCATTATCCTAATGAGGTATATAATCCGACCTTGTGCATGAACTGTTTTATATGTCGCTAATATATGACTTTGTCAGCAGCTGAATGGTGCTGGGATGTTTCCCATCACCATCAGTATTTATTGCTGTATTGATTTATAGAGCAGCAGATTGAGAGTTCTGTACTCCACACATATTGATAGCTGTACACTTGCAGTCATTTTGTGCACCATCTCTGAAGTATCGTACACTCAAGTTGATACACTCAAGTTGTTTGCTTGTAAATAAAACTGTCCAGGAGAGACAGTCTGCAAGCTCCTGTGTCAGTCTTTTCCACAGATGGAGGTTTTATGAGTTCTTGCTTAGTTGTTTTTCTCAACGACTTTATTCATGTTACTGTCATTATTTAAATTCTTCATGCTGTATAACCTTCAGTTTTTTCTTTGATTCTATTTTTCCTTACTGATTTTTGTTTTCATTTAAAACTTTTCCCCTTTTATCAACTCTTGAGCTTTAAACTACTAAAATAGAAAAAGAATTTCATTCCATTTTATTTTCAATTTTTCTCCTAAGGATGGACAATATTATTGGCTTCAAAGCAAATTACTCCTTGTGTCACTTTTTTGGTCAACATTATCTTGTAACTCTTTTGAAGCATATTACTGTTTTTTTCTTGATGACTGTGTGTTGTGCTGTGCTGGAGTATGAGTGCCTTCAACACTTGAGGGTGTCAGGATGAGAAGAGGTGTGCGTTCTTTGCACACTCTCGGTGTCGCATCTCGGGCAACCTTTCTGCTGGTCGTGATTGGGCTGCTTCTTGCGGCGGCTGCTGTGATGGACACTAACGCAGTGTGTGCTCATTGTCTTTCCCCCGCCGTCACTGGATGTGCTGTCTCCTGATCCTAAACCAAATAACCAAGCTTGTGACATTCACAGTCGCACCCTACCAACACTTACAAGTTCTTGGTGCTTGAAGGAAGCTAGATGGCTATTTAATCCCTCTCCTGTAGAATAAATGATTTTCTCGCCTCATGGTCTTTGTCCTTCATGATTTGAGGCAGCTGTCTTTGGAACTATTGAGATTCATGCTGGGAAATATACTAGGGATTGAACCCAGGGCCTTGCAGTGAGCTGCATCCCCAGCCCATCCTACCCCTGCCCCCCACTCCCAGACAGGGTCTTTAAACAATCCCTGAGTTGCCCAGTCTAGCCCCAGACTTGGGATCGACCTGCCTCTAAGCGCTGGGATTGCAGCCTGCGTGCCATCGTGTCTGGCCGAATTCTTTAAACTATCGAGATTCTTAAAAGACAGAACATTGTTCTAATAATCTTAATTTTTAAATAAATATGTTGGCTAAATTTTTTCAAGATTTCACCCTAAGGCTCATAATTAGTTAATACACACTGGTTGATTTTATAAAGTAGAGAATTTAGACTAAAGGATATTTAAAAAGCTGCATTCAGTTCCAAAAATTTTTACCTTCTCAAGTCAAATCAATTTTAAAGGACATTTTTAAAAAGCAAAGTAAAGCCTTTTTTTGAAAAATTAAAATAGAGACAGATCTAAGGTATTGCTTTGCTTTTTAAATTTGTATTATAAATGACTATATTCAAATTGCTGGTGATATTTTTTGTGTAAGAGTGAGGTACCCAAGTTGGGGGGGAGACCAAAACAACTCCTTTGGGCAAATACAATAAGCAACTCTAGTACCTGGATTGTGTTGTTGACTCTATTAAAGAAAGTTCCACAAAAAGCTGTGCTCCTTGAAGAAGTGATTGAGTCCTAGTTCCTGAAGGTTACAGGAACCTTGTGGTATGATAGAGCACAAGGAAGCTATCAGACTACTAGGATTCTCTCACATGGTTTCAGGGGCCACCGATAGAAGAGTTTGAATTCAATTTCTATTTATAAAAGCATTCCAATGAATAAATGAAAAGAGAACTTTTAAAAACGTTTGGGGAAGCACTTTGTGCAAGGCAGGATTGAGTTTCCCTGGGGTGATGGGTCAGGAGTCCAGTGCTGTGGTGAGCCTGCCAGAAGGCCGTCCAGTGGGCTTGCAGGGCTTCGGCTCTCTGAGGAGGCGCCACCAGTACTCCGGGTGGGTGGTGGATAACACGCCCGGCTGCCATTTGTTTGGCACCCAGAAAGTGCTCCAGGTGAGTGGGATCTTACCATTTCCTAAGTAGGCGCTCACTTACCCCGTTCTTTGCCTTTTCTAATAACTGTTGTGTTGGAGCAGCCTCTTTCAAGCCTCCTTCGGGCAGGTGCTGGTGGGATTACTTGGTTATTTGGGGTGCAGAGGGTGTCCTGGGGAACACGCGGCTTCTTTCATATTGTGTCCTGTTTGCTCCTCCATCCTGCTTTAACGCTACTACTGTTTTTCAAGTTTTACTCCTTTTTGTAGTTTAGTTTCTCATCTAATGCAGGTTATTTTTGATGGGAAGCATAAAGAAGAAGCCATGGACTTGGAGTCAGATCATTTAAGTGACTTAGGGAAAATTGTTTGATTTCTGAGTCTCAGTTTCTACATCTTTACAAAGGAGAGACGAAATGCCGTAACAGATTGTTAGGGGTCAGTAAAATTGTACCTAAACTGCCAGAAAAAAGGCATTTCTGTTATAAGTTCTTACTCCCTTCAAGTACATAATCTATCTCTTCTAAATGTGGTTGTATGTATGTATATATTATGGGTAGAGTGGGAAGCAGCCACCATGTCTAAGGGTTAGAGAGTGGCCTGGTGCCACTGGAGGAGAAGGCTGTGGTCACAACACGGCACTGAAGGCCAGCAGGGGTGGTGAGGGCTCTGAGCTTGATCCGGGGGAGTGTAATGGGAACCACGGCAGAAGGATTGTGGTTAAAGGCATTAGTAAGATTAATCTGGAAAGAAGGATAAGTGCCTTTTAGCAATAAAGGTGTGAATAATGAAGTCTGAATTCCTGTGACCACGGGAAAGACAAAGGGATAAATATAGAACATTTAAAAAGTAGTAGGGTTGATGAGTCTCAGTGGCAGAGAACAGCTAAAAACAAATCCAAAAATTTGAACATAATTGGTTATAAGTATGGCTATTACCACTTTTTTTTTTTTTTTTCTTTTTCCTAAAGAGTCAGAGTCTCGCTATGTAGTTCAGGCTGGCCCTGAATTCACTGTAGCCCAGGCTGGTCTTGAACTCATGGAGATCTTCCTGCCTCAGCCTCCCAAGTGCTGGGATCATAGGCTTGTGCCACCATATTGGGCTGCCACTCTTTATTCAGTAAACATTTTTAAAGTTTAAATCAGAATTTTACTTAAGTCCATATTTTGTATATTAAAAACCAGGATAAGAGAAACTGTTTAGAAATCACTTGTGCGACAAATTATCTTAAGAACACGAATTGCCAATTATTTTCTTCGTTTAGATGATCAGTTTTAAATTTCAGTTTGGGAAACAAAGGCAGTAAATGAATGACATCTACTGTTGCTAAAAAGTACTAGACTAAAAAAGTATCTTTTTTTAGGAATATTGAAGTAGGTTGTTACTCACTGTGCAGACCACATAAATTTAGACTAATCTCTGCCTTCCACGATTCTGAACCTTATAAAAAATCTAAGAGAAAACAGGTACAATGTTTGCAAGCAAAATAACGCCTGAGCCGAAATATGAAATCAAATAAATTTCGATGTGAGAGCGTTTTGTTACTCCTTAAAACTTAGTACGTATTTTTAGTTTTGTCGTCTCTGTCACTGTCTTCTGACAGTGCTTGTTTTGGAAAAAGTAGCAGTACGTGGAAGGGTGCGTGAATTGTGTTAATGTCGAAGGATATCTTGATTGCAGGATGCCCCTAAATCGGGTACTAGTTGCAGCTCTCGCTGTTCAAGTTCCAGACAGGATTCTGAGAGCACAAGGCCCGAGTCCGAAACAGAAGACGTGTTGTGGGAAGACTTGTTACATTGTGCAGAGTGCCGTTCATCCTGTACCAGTGAGACAGACGTGGAAAGTCCTCAGATTAACCCGTGTGTGAAAAAAGAATATAGAGACGACCCTTTTCACCAGGTTGGTTTACAGTGTTGGATTTCGTGGGGCAACAGTTTGAGCGCCTTTTAAACGTATGTACAAATTCTGTAAGGTGAAGAAAAACTTGCATTGCATTCAGATGATACTACAGTTTTTTTCCTTTCACATGAGCTGTGGTCGGCTTCGTTGGAATATGAAATCTCAGTGTTTGCATTGTGGGCGTGTCTCTTGTCCAGCCTGCAGCCCCTCCTGAGCTTTGTGAGGCGCGTGGTGCTTCTGGCGCAGGGGTCCTTCTCTCACTCAGCGCCCCTCCTTCATTATCAGATCGCTGGGTGTCTTGGCCTGAATTCTGCCTGTATGGTTAGGTCACAAATCCACGCTCACGAGTATCAGATGTATGTTACAGAACTCTACAGTCACATTGTTCGATAGAAATAGAGATCGCATGTGTGATTTTCAGTTTTCTATTAGCCTCATTAAAGACACTTCAGAAATTGAAAATAATTTTAATGTTTTATTTTACCAATTGTATTCTAAGTATTCTTCATCATGTAACTAATATGAAAACTGTTAATGAAATATTTTCCTTTTTTTTAACACTCAGTCTTCACAATCCAGTGTGAAGCGTTAACATCTCATTCATTCATTTATTTATGAGACAGGTCTTGCTATGTAGTTCAGGCTGCCTTGAACTCACAGCAATCCTCCTGCGTCTGCCTCTGGAGTGCGGGATCGCAGGCATGTGCCACCACATCTACCTAAAGAACAACTCATTTTGGATCATCCATGTCTCAATAGCCATGTATGAGTTAGGATACTGTATTGAACAGCACAATTCTGTGGGATATCTTCCCTTGAATGCCTGACCAGTATCCCAAATTATACCACATTCCCCATTTTCCCATATAAATCTTTCTCTTGCTGCACTCAAAATCATGGTACTGGGTGGCATAGCTACCCTTGATGCCCATTTAAAATACTTACTCTTCCTCACCCCCTTTCTCTTATCCAACTTATCAGAGCTTGTCTATAAAACCAAGAAGCACAAGGCCCTGCCCTAGCACCAAAAAATAAATAAAATAAAAATAAATAAATAAAACCAAGAAGCGGGGTTGAGGTTTTAGCTCAGTGGTTAGAGTGCTTGCCTAGCAAGCCCAAGGCCCTGTTTTGATCCCCGACACCCCAAAAAAAAAAAAAAACAAAAAACAAAACCCAAGAAGCTTTTAGAAAACTAGAGATAGAAGGGAATCCGTAGTCTGATGAAGAGCAGTTATCAGAGAAACACGCCCCCTCACTGTCACAGAATACCACAGGCAAGGTGGTTTACCCACAAACATTTTTCCTTATAGCTCTTGCTGGCTGGAAGTCTAGGATCACTTGGACTTAGTGCCATCATGGCTGGGTTCTTGGTGAAATTCCTCTTTTGTTTGTGGACTCTTGTCATCTTCCTGTCTCCTCACATGGTGGAGAAAGCAAGCTCTGGTCTCTCTCCCCTCACAAGGGCATCAGGACTTAGCCTTCTAACCTGATCACCACCCAAGGTTCTACCTCTAGATAGCATTATGTCGAGAGTTCAGGCTTCACCATATGAATGTGGGAAGGAGGGATGCCCGACTCATAGCCCTTCTGAAAATCTACCATATTTAGTGGTGAAATTTAGGAGTGTTTTTATTAAAACCAGGTGCCAAACAGAGATACCTATGATCACTTCTTTGTCAAAATTCTAACAGCTTGCTTGTCTGTCTGTCTGGTTTTGATTGGATTTATATTGATTTAAAGCTTCCATTAAAAAGGAAAATATCAACAATGATTGGCACAGTTTTAAAGCACAACAGAAGGATTTTCTCTACTAGAATAAGAATTTAACATGAAAGTTTGGAGAAAATGACTCATAGTGGGATGGAGAAATGGAGTTGAAAGTGTTTTGGTCCTCACGCTCCTGAGGACATTTATGTAAGTTTAAGAAAAGCAGTGGGAGAGAACAGAAAGAGGTACAGAAGAGAAAGCTGACTGGTGGAATGAGGGCTTCTTGGGATTCTGGAGGGTCGCATAATTTAGGAAGCTTAGTCATTGACTGGAAGAGGAACACAGTCACTATGGGAGGAAAAGGAAGATGAGTAGCAAGCAAGACAACGATAGAGCTGTTGACTGATTCTTGTCTGTGAGGTGCAGGCGGTCAAGGATCTACTGACAGTAAGAAGGGAGATAATGGGGATATGGTGGACGGTGAGGAAGTCTTGAAATTAGCATTTGTGGGGTGTGGAGGAAGGGAATGAGAGTAGGTATGTGCATTATTCAAGCCAGTTAACACATTGAAAGAATCATAGCCATATTATTGAGGGTCCAGTGAAATCTGAAGTCATGAATTTGTAGTTGTCCAACACAGTTATGTGATATTTTTAAAATGTAATTATAATAATCTCATTGATTAAAAAATGACAATACTAGCAAACATAGAATAAGCATTTACTTTATGTCAGACCTGTGCAAAGTAATCAATATGCATTATCTTACACAATCCTTATGACCTATGGAATGTGGTTTTTCATTTTATAGATGAGCAGGTTGATGCTCAGAGTTTACTAATTTGTACAGAGTAGGTGCTTAGTAACTAATTGCCATTTGAAGGACAGGAGAAAGGATGCTGTGTCAGATTGAGGAGGAAATGAAACTAGGAAGGGACTGGTAAATTCAAGAATGAGTACGCACAGGGAACAAGTGTTTTAGAATTGAAGGTTTGAGAGACCTGGGGGAGGTTGTGGTCCATGGCTTATCTCAGAAGTAGAGAGATTCTGTGTGGTGATGGGGCCCAGAGTGTGGCCATGGGAATAGCTGAAGGGTCCCTGCATTTGAAGAAATTAAAAAACAAGCATTTCAATGAGCATTTCATGAGAATATAGGGCATGGGATGAGTCATCTGCATTTTCATCCAAGTCACTGACCTTAACCACTGGAATTCAGGAAGGAAATGCCTTTGGGCTCTTTCTGCAGCAATACGATGCACAGGGTAGAAGCAGGGACCACGTATCTTTTGTCCCATTGTATCATACATTGCCTGGTACATAGTATGTGTTTAATAAATATTAGCTGAGTGAATATGTGAAACAAAATTAACTTAAAAAAAAAAAACCTGCCCAGTAGGCCTTTCTTAAATAATTAAAGAATTGTTTTATGGTGTCTTTAATGAGTGAGCTGGTCCTAAAGTCTACCACACCACTCTGCTTCTTTTTGTAGGATAGTTTTAAAAAATACTTTACTCTGCATATCTAATTGTGTGTTCTAAACTTATATTGATATTGCCTTTGGATTAAGATCTAATTATTTTACAGATTTCCTGTTCTCAGGCTCCTAAAAAGGGCAAGGTGATGTTTTCAGTTTTACTAGTAGTCAAGTAGATGCCAGCTCCCTGTAATGAGAAGCTCAGTGCTTTCTTTTTGTTCAGCCAAGGTCTGCTAGGTTTGCAGGACCTTTTCCTGCCTGCCATAAAGATGGAAAATTTTTCCGCATGAAGAAACACTGGCCATTTGAATTAGGGTATTCTAGTCACAATATCCCCAAATTTGTAGTTTTGTTTCATTGCTTATTTTCTTTGTAAATAGGAGCTAGCATTTCTGCATGAGAAAATTTTCTCCTGTAGCCATGGCTAGGTACAGGCCAGGTGGCATTTATTTTTCAGTAGTAAGGCCAGAGTTTAAGTGCTACATTTTCATAGTTGGAAACACCAGTAAAGCAGTTGTCATGTTGAAATTATTAGAAGTAAAATGTGGCTTCCATTTAAGTGTTAAATTTTTCAGGCAGTTTTGAATGAACAAAGGGCAAAGCAGTTGAGTTAAAAATGAATAGTCATTAAAAGAGTTCCAAATTTTAGTTTGAAAACATTGAGGACCCTATATGGTAAAATTATAAGATGTAATTATTTGCTTTGATGATTTCCCTGAGCTTAAAAAAAAAAGTGTGTTTCCTGTGATGTTGTTCTCCACACATTGTAGGCCATATGAGTTCCCACAAGACTGTTTGCAGTATACATTTGACACACGTGATACAGACAGAGCCTTCTTTAATGAAGTCTTTAAATTTATCAGTTTCTAATTGCCATCTTCCCTTTTGCTTTTTGGCTTTCTACAATAAGAAAATAATACTAAATGCTGTTAGACTAATGGGGAAGATAGGTGGGTTCAAAGTTAACTACTTTTGGAAGCACGGTGAAGAGATCGTTGATTTCCTGTTTCTGTCACTCGGTTGACCTCCTTGGTATTGATTTGCCTTTTTTCACATAACTGGGAAGACTTAGTTCTTTCCAGTTCTGGGAGAGAACTGGGATTCTGGGATTCTAGGGGAAGGAAGTAGTCTGCAGATCTGTGGTTAAAATCTACTTCCTGTGTCCACACTCTGACAGTTCAGCTTCCTGTTCTTCTTTCTAGCTTTTTGGTTCTATTATGTTGCTCCTGTTACTAATTTTTCAGAAAAGATTGGTACATATTTTGACACAAATTATTTCTATTCCAAATTGGAACATTTTGTCTGGGGATATGTTATGAAATGCAATTGAAGGAATTAAGTTGATAATTCATAACTAGAATCTCTTAGCGCTAAAGGCCCACAAATAGTGAAATATACACCTTGAAAGTCAATGTGTATTAAAATCTTATATCTTTGGAGAAGATATAAACTTCCTATCTCTTGTTTTCTTATGTTTTATTGTAAGACAACTTCAACTAAAATGAGTCAGTGTGACTTTATTTCCCCAGAGGAGAAGTTATATTCTCTAAATGTACAGAGACATTTACCATATTTTAATCACATTTTGTCCTCCAAAAATAACAGAGTAAAATTCTTTATTGTTAGAAGTGAATGAAATGTTACAAAATTTTAATATTAGAAAGTCAAAGATTCATTGACTATGTTTCTATGAATGACAAACCTGTTCTTTTTATAAAAGATAGGTGAGAAGTGTAGCAATTCTTTAAAAAATTATAAGTTAGAAGCACTGTGATTTAAGTAAATTCATTCTATTCTGGGTCCATTAGTACGCTTTTCCTCTCAAGCTCTGATTATGTAAAGATTAATGTTCCATTAATTCTATTGCTACCTTTAACCTTTTCAAGTTTTATTATTTTACTGATAGATCTAAAACAAAACAACAAAATTTAAGCATCTGCTCCTTCATACTGAAGTTTTTAGTTTTTCCTCTCTTTTATTCCTTGAAATATTGTACTTTATCCCTCTTTCAAAGAATACTTCTAGTTCTATGTGTGTCAGCTTACAGTGTGCTCTGAGAAAAAAGGTAAATTGACTGTTTGGAGGAATTCTAGATTAAAACATCATAAAAGTAACTCAATCAGATATTGCAGGTGAGTATGAGGAAGAATTTCTTTTAGTATGAGATGGTATCACTAGTCTTTCAGAGAGGTTCAGATTGCATGTGTCGTCCTGTTTTGTACTGAATGACCATAAATTGGGCAGTGACCAATATGAAGAGTTTGACCTCTATTTGTCTTTCAGTATTAGGGTTTGGAAGCCATATAGACTGACAACTAAGTACTTTTACTGACGCATTTTAGTACATTTTTGGTTGCTGTGTTGGTGCTTGCTTCAGCAGCACATACACTAAAATTGAATGCTGTGTTGCCTATTATCTATTGCAGAAAAGGTCTACATTTTAAACTCTATTTCTTATGCACTTTAATGTGTGTCCTGATTTGAAGTTGGAACTTTAGTGTGGTTAGAATTGTACAGAAAAAGCTAAGGTACCGACATACGTGTTCCATTAATATGGTAAATGTACATACCAACTTTTACTTGTAGTGCAGTTAAATGTATAGCTATGTGTATAATTTTCTGCGCATACTTTATTAATGAAATGTGATAAATAGACTCACGGGTTCCTATTTATTTTTCAGAGTCATCTGCCCTGGCTCCATAGCGCGCACCCGGGACTGGAGAAGATCAGTGCCATTGTGTGGGAAGGCAATGACTGTAAGAAAGCAGACATGTCTGTGCTTGAAATCAGTGGGATGATAATGAACAGAGTGAGTTTTTACATGTTGTTTCTTTAGTTCAAGTGTAAAATTCATGACTATCAACATATAAAATAGTTACTGCCAGTGTTAGATCAATATCCTCTTCACCTCATTTCTTCACCCTGAACAGATGTTTGTGTGTCTCTGGCTCTATCTGGACTTCAACAGTGATTTTCGCCATGCCACTATCAGCTTTCCATACTTTGGTGTCTTTGACCAAAAATAGATAATACCATTACATTTTCCTCTTTTATGTTATTCTCTTTCTTGCTTTCAATGGATAAATTTGAGAAACTGCTAGATATGTACATGTGTTGCTGAAGACTTATTTTTCTGTATCATCCTTAATGCTTCATTTATTTATTAATACCCAAAACTTAAAAAAAGACTAGAAAATTTGTCTTTGTACTGGATTGTTTACTTAAATATGTAAAAGTAATGCAGAGGATATTAAAAATCTTAAGTAGTGTGAAGAAGAATAGTATAAATACTATGGATTTTAGCTTCAGTTTCCTTTATCAAATAATTACTACTTTTACAAATTTCCTGATTTCTCTGGACGACCAGGCATGGTCTAACTTGAAATTCTAACTTTGCTTGGTGCACTAATATGCTAGGACTCTTGTCATTACTTTTTATAGAACTAGAATTAAAATAAGTGGATCTAGAAATTAATGTATGCCCTTGGCATCTCTCAGTCTGACAGTTAAAAACCAGTAAATTAGTCTCTAGAAACTAACACCTAGTGGCGCTCTGAAGCTTAACGATTTGTAAACTAGAAGATAATTTGGAATGGTCTCTTTTACCTAAAGTATAATAGGAGAAAAAGTTAGCTACTAAAATCCCTTTCAATTCTACCAATTTAAGGTGGCTGTAAGATCTCATTCTCCCAATTTTGAAGTGTTTGTGAATACTCTTAAGTTTTAAAATAATGAGAACCATAGAATTCTTTTTCGGTATCTGAGTAAGTCTAAGATAGTAAATTCCTTTGCATCTACTAAAGTTAAGATCCAATAGTGGATTATTGTAAAAACTAAAGAAGTGATTTATAATTTATGTGTAGTAGGCTCTCAAATTTCATTATTTATAGATTAAAATATATTCTAACAAATGATTTCTTATTGCTATAAAGAAACTAAGGCTTAGTAGGAATTAATTTTAATTTAGCTTCCGTAGAGCAGCGTGTAACTATTTTTTTCTTTCTTCCCCCGCCTTCTCAAGGTGAACAGCCATATACCAGGAATAGGGTACCAGATTTTTGGAAATGCCATCTCCCTAATCCTGGGTCTAACACCGTTTGTTTTCCGCCTGTCTCAAGCTACAGACTTGGAACAGCTCACGGCGCATTCGGCTTCAGAGCTTTACCTGATTGCATTTGGGTCTAATGAAGACATCATGGTTCTCTCTATGGTTATAATAAGTTTTGTGGTTCGTGTGTCTCTTGTATGGATTTTCTTTTTTTTGCTCTGTGTAGCAGAAAGAACTTATAAACAGGTGGGTATCCTACAGACTTCTAAATAGAGAATATTTTATCCTTTTCCTAATGTTCAAAGTATTCCCGAAGTATTTTAGTATTTCACTAAATCATTTTGACCTAATTATTTTATTTTGCTTTTGTAGTACTTAACCAAATAAAATCATAACAATCCATTTTTTGTTGACTTTTGTTTTTCTGTGGTAATCTACTTGAAAATTAATCCCCATCTTAATCTTTTTTAGCGATTGCTTTTTGCAAAACTCTTTGGACATTTAACATCTGCAAGGAGGGCTCGAAAATCTGAGGTTCCTCATTTCCGGTTGAAGAAAGTACAGAATATAAAAATGTGGCTATCTCTCCGTTCCTATCTTAAGGTAGAATGGTAGTGATAAAAGTATTCCTAAAATGCTGGCTCCCTCTGATAGTTCCAGTTTCTTTGCCAATATATGTGTCTACAGATGTATAGTCATCAATCTGTCATGCAAAAGCTGGATTAAAGATTTTGTTTCTACCTAGAATGGTTATCACAAGCCAGCAGAGGGAGCCCACTACTTAAAAAAGAATCTCAAAAAATCTGTAATAAGTCTCCTCACTGACATGACCTGTTACTATTTTGAAATTTTAGCTTGCAATTCCAAGTCATTGTTTTCATGCTATTCTCTTCTTTAATCTTTTTAACAATTTTCCTGTTCATGGAAGTAAGATATGAAAACTGTATTGGAAAAAGAGAAACATCTGAATTAGTTTCGGCAACACTTTTTTTCCAGGGATTTTGGTTGTTGGATTTAATAGCAGTGACTCTTATATGACAGTGAAACTTACTATATTGAATCATGTGAAGTGAATGATATTTTGTTCAAAATATTATTTGTTTTTAAAATTGGCCCCAAGACCAAGTGTCTTCTGACATACCTAGATCTTTAGTTTTTTTAAATAATGATGAAAGGAGGTTTTTTTTTTTTTTAAAGTTTGCACTGTTAGCCCGTATATTTTAAAAATTCATTGTTCTGTTTATTTAACTTGTTAAACCCAGCTCTCTTAGTCATCTTTGGGAAATGCTGCAAATTGCCATAAATTGCTTTTTCTCACCATGACATTTTTGCTTTGTGAGAATAAATTGATCTTTGGTGTTTGGATTAGTGAGGATCCAGTCAACATTTCCCCTCATTATCAACCTTAAGTAGATAATGAGTTCTTTTATAGATTGATTTTATTCAACAGACATTTATTTAATGTTAACCATATCCTGTTACTATTGATCAGGTCAGTGTTCCTACCTTAGGAGCTTCCACCTGGGCAGGGAGAGCTTAGGGCCCAAGACCGAGGAACTGTTCTTGGTGCTCACCCTCTCTTGATTCTCGGCATCTGTCTTATGACCAGTTCCTGTCCTTTCTGCTTCACTTCTGTTTGTTTCCATTTCTCCAGCCATAATTGACATGATCAGTCTTCTTCTGTGGTGGCTTCTGCAGGGGCCTCTAACTGGCCTGCCAGCATTCCGTTTCCTTTCTCCAATGTTTTCTTCAGTCTGCCTCACAGATCTTTTAAAAGTCTGGACTTGACCATTGCAGTCTATTAAACTTTTAAAAGTTTTCCACAACTCTTAGAATAAAGAACAGAATCTTAGTAAGGTTCGTAATGTTTGTCGTGATCTTCACCTACTTTATCCAGCCGTCTCTTTGGCTCATTGTGAAGCTCTTCCCTCTTGAGTCTTCAAGATTGCTTCGGTCCTTTAAGTGCACGTAACCCTTCCTGCTTTATGCTCTTGTACGTACTCTTCCTTCTCCCTGACATGTCACTACCTGCCCCTTAGTTTGTGTAAATATCACTTTCTTGAGGAGATCTTCAAGGTCCATATTCCTAACCCCCAGTCTCAATTGAGTTTCCCGAAATTATCTCAAAGCATCCTCTACCTACTTTTCCTTCATAGCACTCATCACATCTATCTGTGATTATGAGTTTGATGTCCTACTCCCTGTGAAGGTAGAGACCTTGTTTTGTTCAGTGTTCTGTTTCTTGCACCTCACACACTGCTTAGTTTTGAGCAAGTGCTCAAGAAACTGTTGAATAAATGATTATATCTTTGCACAAAAATGTATTTGAATGTTGTGCTAAGGATTCTGTTCTATAGACTTTTACTATGTTGCAAATTGTCAGGAAATGTGAGCACTTTAAAACTCATTGGACAAGTTAAGTGTATTTTTGGCGTTGTAAACTATGACCAACCTGCAGTGATGGATCAACACCTTAATTGAAAGCATGGCAATTAGCTGCTATTAATAAATGTGTGTAAAAGGGATTTCCCTTCTTTCCCCTCTAGCGTCGAGGTCCACAGAGATCCGTTGATGTAATAGTCTCATCTGCTTTCTTGTTGACTATCTCAGTTGTATTTATCTGTTGTGCTCAGGTGAGTTAACTTGTAATACTAAAACTAAACCAATTTGGACAAGCAAATTTTGAAGTTGACTTTTTGCAGTGTATTTTTTTCAGTAGAATAAGGAAATGCATCTTATTCACCTTATGTTAACTTCACTTATTAACTTAGATACAAAATTCATGCCATGACCAAACTAGTTTATCCCTTGAATACAGAAATTTTCAATTTTAATGTAATTTAATTCCTTCAACTCCACAGAGGAGGAGAAAGCATATAATTATCCCACAGTATGCAGAAAACATTTTGTACATTTTCAGTGGCGATTCATGATACAAGGATTAGGAAGTACTGTCCTTAATCTGACAAAGTACATCTTTCAAAATTTGGAGGAATCATTGTACATAATGATATTGGCTTAGGTTATTTACTTCGAATCAAGAATGAGACCAACCTGCTCTCCCTAGTTAGCATTTTGATGGAGGATACTAACCAACAAGGATAGGGAGAAAAAAATGAGCTATATGTATAAAGTTTGGGAATGAAAAAACAAAATCATGGTCTATGTAAGATACGCAAGTGGTTTTATGGACTCATTATTAAAAATATGGTACTGTTTTATAAGATCAGGAGCAACACAAGTAGGTATAACATCAAGGTAAAAAAAAATCAATTTTGTTTCTGTAATCCAGGGATCAATAAACTACTTCTATAAAGGGACAGATAGTAAACATTTTAGACTTTTCCCCAACACCTACCAGTCTCTGAAATACATTTTTTTCTTTTCCTTTCTCTTCTTCTTTAAAAAAAGTACACGATTGGCTCCAGAAGCAATAAAAACAGGCTTACTAGATTGGGCCAGTGAGCCATCATTTGATAACCCCTGCCATTTAGAAAAGCAGAATATGTTATTGTCACGAAAAAAACCTCAAGGTTCACATGAATAAGTCTAACAAAAGATGTTGAGGACCCCGTAGAGAAATATGATTAAAACTTTATTAAAAGTTATGAAAGAAGATATCCCATGTTAGTAGATCAGGAGACTCAAATCCAAAGCTTTCTGAAATTCATCTGGAAGCACAAAGAGATGAGTAATCCAGGTAGTTTTAAGAACCCAAAAATATAAAGACTTATAAGACTAATTTAAAGTTAACAGGAAGACTGTGACTTTGGCAGAGCTGTACAATGACCAGCGGGACAAAATGGAGTTCTAGCAACTCTCACGTGATATGGAACAAGATGACATAATTAATCAACACAAGAAGGCTTTACATTGTGGGGAAAAGAGATTGGAGTGAAACAAAATTACATCACACCATACATAAAAATAAATTTCGTGTGGATTAAAGACCTCACTGTGAAAAAATTTAATTTGATCCTATATAAAAATTAAAATTTCAGGAACCACAAAAGATACCATAAACAATAAACTAGAATTTGGAGAAAGATTTTAGTAAAATGTATGATTTAAATAGGAGTGTTATTCAGAATATATAAGTAATTTCCATAAATTAATAAGAAAATAAACCTAATCATAAAAAGAGAATATAGACTATAAAAAGATAACTCGGACGAGGAAGCACAGTGACCAAACATGTGAAGTACTCTCATCCTAAGTATGAGGAAAAGTAAAATTAAAACAGTGAGAGAACATGTCACACCCACTAGATTGGCAGATATTCAGAAGCTGGATAATAAGTGAAGGCAAACAAAGACATTTCTGAGAGTATAAATTGGTACAACTATTTTAGAGATGAATTTGTAATAGCTAATAAAGTTGGAGATGTGACATGACAGTTTTAATCCTAGATACTAATTTAGAGAAGTCTTCCGGGTGTGTGGACGCACGTACACGAGTGCTTACTGCTGCACTGATTTTAACGTGGGAAATTGGCAGCACCATGAAAGGTAATTGGTAGAGCAGGTCAGTAAGTGCTGGCATATCACACAGGAATTGGAGTGGCAACAGACTTCATTCTCTAGGACATCTTGTAGGAGTTTATACAAGGTTCATTGGAGTAAAAAAGCTGAAGCTTGATGTGGATGTGATGACACAGAATTACCTGGATAACAGTTTAAGGATATATATGTATTAAAAACCTGCATGGAATCAGTAAATGCAAGGCCTGGGGCAGAGAGTGTGGGGCAGAGATCAGGGCCAAGGAAAAGTTGAAAGGGGTTTCAGCTGAACTTGTAATATTTTATCTTTCAAAAATTTATCTGGATCTGCCTATCTGAAACAAACACTGCAAAATGGTGAGAATTGACAGAACTGGGTAGAGCCCAGGGCTGTTGATTGTAGTATTCTGTATACTTCCAGTGTTCTTCCAATAGTTCATAATAATTGCAGAATATTTTCAAAATGCACTATTGTGTTTATGAACAGTCTGTATAAATCATGCTTTTTCTTTTCAATGCGGTTGTTTCATCACACTGTGGCTTCACTTTACCTTTCTTCCTGCGTTTTCAGCTGCTTCACGTGCATGAGATCTTCCTCGATTGTCACTACAACTGGGAACTGGTCATCTGGTGCATCTCCTTAACACTTTTTCTCTTAAGATTTGTTACCCTGGGATCAGAAACAAGTAAGAAGTATAGCAATACCTCAATATTACTTACCGAGCAGGTGAGTTCACTATGGCGCCAGTCAATCTCTAAATCCATGTACTAAGTGAAAATATTTTCACTTCATGTTTTCAGGATCACATTTAATTGAGATCATTTGTCCTGTAAAACAAAACCTAAAATTTGACACAGCCTGCCTTCAGTGTTTCTGCCTTCAGATTTCCTGTCTCCTCTACTTTTATGTCCCATTTTCATCGGACAAGAAGGAAGTGCTATGTATGGAAAGGGTGATTTTTTTTCATGGGTAGTCAACCTTTCAATCTGCCAGAGTCACTGAGTGAAGAGGAATTGTCTTCTGCCATTTGTAATTATGTATAAGTAACAAAACTTCCTTTTAAAAATGCTGTATGATGTTTTTAGAAGGGCAAGTGGCCTGTGAGCCTCATGTTAGACACACCTGCATAGGACGGGTTTGCTTTTCAGTGTAGCAGAGCCACAATAGAATAAGTATGAATCCTTACGCAGGAGAGAGGATGAGGCATAACAATTTCGCTGATTCATTTTATTTTGTATGAATTAGTTGAATATTTTCCTCATTGTTTTATTAGAATTCTATAAAGGAACTTCTTGCCGATGAACTTGTTTAGATACTTTAGTAATAGTTTGATTTTAAAGAATCAATAGCTCTGTCGGAGAAGCTGAATTAAAGGAAACGGGGAGCAGCCAACAAAGGCAAAGCCTTCTGAGAGAGCGTGCCAGGGCCTCACGGGGTTGGCCAGGCCAGCCATGTCCTGCACTCACGCTCATGCTGACGGTCTGTTGTTTCTGCTGGTTGCCTGCCCTCTGCCCAGCGGCCTTTCTGGGCCGACTGCCTTGCAACTTGAGCTTACGCGTGGCTTTGGATTGTCTCGTCTGAGTCCGCCGTGATCTCACTAACTTTCCAGCTCGTGTGCCTGCACTCTCCGACTGGGCAGCTCGGGGTGGGGTGGGGTTGTGGCCTTGGGTCTGGGGAGGAAGAAAGTGGACCAAGTGGGTACGTGCTGCTTCAGCGGCTGACCCAGCGCGTTTTCAGAGGTGGGACTGTTGGACGGGCAGGCATCTGAAAGTTGTCTCTTACAGGGTGGATAATAAAAAATACACTTTTTTTTTTTTAGTTATTACTCTTTTAAGTAGATTTGGCTGAGACTCTTTTTAGTAATGCCATCCAGTTGTCTTTTTTTATATTGGCTTTTGATTATATTTGAAAAGTATTTAAACAATTACTCTTTTTCTTACTACAGAATTAGTTTATTATAAGAGATTTGGAACTTATAGTAAAGGATAAAAAAGAATATTATAATCACATATAATATCAGTGCCTAGATGATCACTATTAATATTTTGGCAAATGTCTTTTTTTTAACCAAGAACGTGTATTAGTACATTGTATACATAATGATCACATTCATCATGGTTATTTTGTACCTGTACATGAATGTATCTTGGTTTCCCCCCTCTTCCCCACCCCTCCCTTCCATTTCCCCCCTTCCTTATTTGCAGCAGGTTTATTTACATTTTTCCATTTTTTCCCTTTCTCCTTTCTATTCTTTTTCCCTTCCTTCTTTTCCCTATCTAGTTCTCCTCTCTTTTGAATACTACCTTTTACATAATATCTATTATACCTCTTTGTCCTTATTTACACTTACGGTTTCTCACATCAAAGGAATAATTCAATGTGTATTCATGAATGTCTGATTTATTTCACTTAAGAGTATGTTCTCAGGGCACGTCCACTTACCTACAAATGTCTCTAGTTTATCCTTTTTTATGGCAGAGTAGTACTCCATTGTGTAGGAAAACCACATCTTCTTTAGCCATTCATTAGTTGTTGGGCATTTAGGTTGTTTCCAACACTTACCTATTACAAATCGTGTTGCTATGAACATGGTTGTGCATATATCACTGTGGTATGATGATTTTAATTCTTCTGGGAAGATACTAAGTAGAGGAATAGCTGGATCAAATGGAGCCTCTAGTTGTAGTTTTCTGAGGAGTCTCCACACTGATTTTCACAGTGGTTGGACCAGTCTACATTCCTCCCAACAGCAGAGGAGGGTTCCTTTTTACCTGCAGCCCCGCCAGCACCATTTGTTGTTGGTTGATTTCTTGGTAATAGCTGTTCTTTTTGGAGTGAGATGGAATCTTAGTGTTGCTTTGATTTGCATCTCTCAAATGACCAATGATGTTGCACACTTTTTCATATCTTTATTTGCCATTTTTATTTCTTCATCTGAGAAATGTTTATTCATTTCAGATGCCCATTGGTAAATGTGTTTTAAGTCCTTTCAAAAATGTGTATTTGTGGGCTGGGATGTAGCTCAGTGGTAGTGCACTGGCCTAGCATGCCTGAAAGGAAGGAAGGAATAGAGGGAGCGAGGGAGGGATATTGTTATCATTCTGAATATTTTTCACTTTTTTTTTTTAAATAAAAGATAAATCTCTACTTGAAAATGGAGAAGAAACCTAACAAAAAGGAGGAATTGACACTAGTGAATAATGTTTTAAAACTGGCTACTAAACTACTAAAGGTAAGAATACGGTTGAAAATGGATATTGTATAGAATATATTCTTCTGATATTGTGTGTTAGTCTCTGTAGGTCCTACTTTGTAGTTGGTTTTCACGACTATACAGTTTGTTTCCAAATTAGATTTAAGTATATTCATGAAGTTTTCATTTTACATCTCAGGGCTCAGTAATCCAAATAATTTCTTTGGGAGTTGTATATTGAGACTTCTGGTAACATTTAGAGTATCATAGTGGTGGCATCTTTGGAAATTTAAGCCCCCTAGACCACTAGGAAATACATTTTAAGATTTGATATTAAATTGGGAAATTTTGTGTTGCTCAAATCAGTTTTCTGCTTGGCCTGAGTTAACAGTCATAAGATATAGCTATTATAATAAATATGTTATCAATAAACATGTAATTTACAAATCATTTTTGGTAATCGGCTATATTTGTATTTGATCTCATAATAACTTTCTGGGATAATTTATTTTTATTTATTTATTTTTTTTGTGGTGCTGGGGATCGAACTCAGGCCCTTGTGCTTGCAAGGCAAGCACTCTAATCACTGAGCTAAATCCCCAGCCCTCTGGGGTAGTTTAATAAAATATTTTTACCGCTGCTTTGTAATACTGGTAATGCTTTTTCTCAAAAGGAGAATATTTTAACAATTTGCTTTTCTATAATTTTGGATGTAATTCTGAGGGTTATTTACAAGTTTTCAGAGAATGGTATGAAATTAGTTGTGTCTCAGTAGTATGGTTAGTTCTTCTCCTAATTTAGCTAATTTTTTCACCTAAAAAGTATTAATTGGGTATTAAAAAAAAAGTATTAATTAGGTATAGACTGTACACCTCGAAGTGCTTTAGATACTGAGAGGGCTCAGAAGAGGTGGATGGAAAGAAGTTGCTTTCTTTTCATATTGCTGTAAGTATTCTGAGGCATATGAAGGCGATACAGGGAAACTCCACCTTTCGCCTTAGTGCTCTGTGAAAAACTTGGTTTGACAGTTGTATGTTTGCTGGCTACATGTATATTGGTATCTTCAGAGTGTAGGTGCTGAGCTAGACAGGAGGGCCAGAAAAGTGAGATGTAATGAGCAGCTGCAATCTCAGAGTAGAGAAATATAAAACTAACTAAAATACAGAGTGCAGCACATGATCACATGATCCTGTTTGGTCCAGAACCTGAGCCTTCGTGTAGATCGTACTTCTCCCTCTTCCTCCACAGCCAAGGTATGCACAGGTCTATTAATTTGACCTTTGAAGTGTCTTCCAATTCGTCCTTTCTTCCTGTCAGTACCGCCCTGTGTGGCGCCTCTGTCTGTCACGGGAGCATTTGATGCCCAGAACTTACAGTAGGCTTTCTTCTTCTGTCGCTGCTCTTGCGTCTGTCTTCCATATTGCCAGCCTTGCGGTCTGTGTCCCACGCACTGCTGACGTCCTTTTCTTCTGCATAAAGGCCCTCAGTATCGTGCCATTGGCACAGTCTGCTGAGGAGGGACTCTGACTTAAGTGCTTGCTCCCCCATGTCGGGCTCCTGCAGTGTCAGAGACCTGTAGCAGCTCAGCTGTGCCGTGTGCAGTGTCACTGGAGCTCTGAGTCCAGGAACATCTTGCTCTGGCCCCTGTTTTATTCGCATCCCCGTGGTAGGACTCCCCTCTTTGAATTCTTGCATGCTCACTAACCTGTGAGGTGCTTCAGCTTAGGGACTGGATTTTAACTCTCCAGAGCCTAGCGCAGGACCTGGCATGTAATAGAACTTTAAACTTCTGAATCAGTCTGTGTATTTGAAAACAAATTGAATCAGTCGTAATATGTATTAATATTATTTTTAAAACTTGGCTAATTTCTAATTCTTCTGCAAAAGGTAATATTTTCCTTCAGTTTGTATTCCATCTCATCTATGAAAATCTCTCTAGGGGGTGGGATTTAGCTCAAGTGTTAGAGCGCTTGCCTAGCAAGCGCAAGGCACTGAGTTCAGTTCCCAACACACTTCCCCAAAAAAATCTCTAACCTTCTAGCTACCAAATACTTTATGAGTCATTCGTTTGGGATATAAAATGGATTTACAAATTTAACTGTAAAATTATTTCAAAAGAAGTCACTTTCTCATAAAATCATGAAAACTGTGCCAGGCATGGTGGTGTACACCTGTAATCTCAGCACGCGGGGGGCTGAGGCGGGAGGATTGCTGTGAGTTCGAGGCCAGCCTGGGCTGCATAGTGTGTTCAAGGTCAGCCTGAACTACATTGTGAGACCCTAACTCAAAAAACAAAACAAAAAGAAAAACTATTAAAATTTACTTGAGTTCATCCTTTCTAAAAGCATCCATAATTCATAACTTCTTAGAACAGTGTCCTTTTAAATCCTCATTGTATATTACCCTGAATTAATAATTCATAACTTTTTTACTGAATGTGACGCTAATGGTGGTTTTTATTTTACTTTTTGTTTGTTTGTTTTTCTCTTCCACTAGGAGTTGGACAGCCCCTTTAGATTATATGGGCTGACGATGAATCCACTGCTTTATAACATCACCCAGGTTGTCATCCTGTCAGCTGTTTCTGGTGTTATCAGCGACTTGCTTGGTTTTAATTTAAAGGTAATAGCTTGAAATGGTTGGCTTGTTTTTTATCTCTTAGTACTCTATTGCATTTTGTGACACTTATTTCATCCTTGCATTCTTTTGAGATCTCATGCACCATAATGGAGTTGGTTTGATAAGACTGAATACAATTAGGAAAAATCATTTTGGATTTAATTTCAAAGGATGTTATACAGTATATTCATGTCTTCAAAGACTGATGGAACTCCAAATTTGAAACAGAATTCATTATATGTAGGACTGTCATCGAGGATAAGTGGAAGTATTTATTTTTTGTCATATAATTTTGATAAAAAAGAAAAGGATGAATCCTATTTCTGTTCTTGACAAAAACTATCATTTGCACAGCACTGCCTGTGTCCTCCAGTGTTTGCACAACTACATGGTGGTACGATGTAGACGTTGTTAAACAAGTAGCGTATATATACATTGCCAGTTCCCTGTGAAAGAAAGCAAGAGAAATCTGATTTTCACCTTTTTGTTTGTGTTTAAGGTGAGTTTTCTAGAAAAGAAAAGGATAAACGAATCAAAATATAAAAACCTACACTCATTGGTGAATGAAATTCAAATGACAGTATGTGGTATAATTTAAGTTGTCACACTGAAACTGGCTCTAATGGTCATTACTACTGTTGTGTTTTTCTCTAGCTGTGGAAGATTAAATCATAACAGTTCGCAGAAAACAAGATGTGGCCTCTTCCAGAATCCAAGCACGGACTAGGCTGCCGGACGCAGTCACTGACTCTGAGTTTCAGGAGTCTCTGCTGGGGAAGTGAAGTGTTTACATCACACTGTCTTGTGCAATTCTTATATTTATTTTACTTGTTCACTGTTTTTTATTTACATTTAATTTAGTCTTTATATTTTGTTGTTAAGCATTGATGTTCTTAGTTGTCGAAAGGGTGATAAAGCTGATATCCAGATACTTGAGATCCTGGTGATTGTTCATAAATAAGAAATTGTGAACACAGAAGCTATCGCGAAGCACCATTTCTCCATCAGTGCCGCGAACCTGCCTTACTTGAGAAATTCTCTAACTTCGGAATATTGCATTGGGCTCAGCTAAACGCAGACACCATTTCCTTCGGTAAATCGAGACCCTGCCAGGGTTTGTCTCGGGATGTTGCAGAGCAGCGCCAGGATCCAAACTGACTAAGCTGCAGTGAAAACACCCTTCAGTATTAACATATATGGTATTACCTAACAGGTCAGCAAGTGCTCTTGGATGATAAAACACTTAATGGAGCAATAATTGTAAATGGTTACCATACTGTAAGATATTTTGATAAAAATTAGTAATAATTGTATTTATTTGAAACACTGGGCTGTTTGCACAGCTCCAACTGTGCATGCTCAAAATGTGCACTTTTAAAACTTGTTACTTTTACTGAGCATCTTTCTGTGGGGTGTGTTCTAGTGTCCCGGGGCATGACGTGGTATCCTTTTGAGTGAGTCTCCTCAGCTCACAAGCGAAGTGCCTATTGATATCACTGAAGTACATTATGTTTACTTGAGTAAAATAATTTTCTCCCATGTACACCATGGTGTGTGCTGTTCATACCACATTTAAATGAACAACTTTAGAATAAGCTTAACCAATAAAATATTTCTCTGACTGCTAGTTATAAAATCATATCCAAATTTTCAGAAAAGACAGCTTCAGCCTGCAAATTCTATCCTCTAAATGTAATCCGGTGCACACCCCCCCCATTATATAAGGGCTATTTTAGATGCAGTTAACTGCTTCCCCTGTAATAGTCTGCCAGTGTCCAGTGAGAACTTATCATGTTGGCAAGTCGGGTATATGGGGCGAATATGATAGTGTCTTACATTGCGCCTTGTTTAAGTTGTTACGTTTGTACAATCGAGAGTGTTTGAGGAATTATGTGAAACATAAAATGATTGTGTTTTTTTTTTTGAGTATCTGGTTTCTAAAAGAATTTATTTGAAACAATCTAGAATTTTCTTGGTGCAAAGTGTATTATATTGAATATCCTCATGTTTTTACCATGTTTTATGGAGTTTAAAATAGTTACTTGTAAATAATTTATTTGGTTGGTGCAGTTCTAATTCCCAGACCCCAGTCCTCAGATCCGGAGTGTGAAGAACGAGCCGTGTCACACGCTTTGCTCTTTCCGTTCCTGCTGACCAGCCTCCAGTCAGCCTCGCTGGACAGTGTTTGTTCTTCCTGGCAAAAACAGCAGAAAGCATTTTGTTTCATTGGCCTATATCTTAATATGTTTAATAATGACCAAAGTGCATTCTGAGGTTTTTCAAGGAATGTATTACTGGAGCTTTAAGAACATACTTAGTTTCTCATGTGAAAAATTAGGCTTTGTCTGATATGTTTCTTCTCCTCTACTGTCTAATGCTGAGGTTGTTTTTAGGAATTATATTTTATAAACTTTTTCAAAATAAGGTACATACCTACACAGAACTTAACATTTTGCACAGAATATATCAAATATATTTTGAGAAAAAAAAGTACGGCATGAGTTCTGTTAGGAGTAAAATATGAAACTATTGTATCTCACAAAAAGTTATTTCAGAATGGAGATATTTTTAAGAAAAGTAGCTAAGTATGCTGATTTAGGAAAATGCTTGTTTAGGTCCAAGTTCAGTTTAACTTAGAGTTGGAATTGAAAGCTATTAATAATGTGTTGAATTATGTCACTAATGTGAGCAACACTAGAATACTAAAAGTCATTATTTTAAGCAAGTTCCAAATGTTGACAGAACTGTTTCAAGGTGGAAAGTCGACACTGCTGCCTTTATGAATCCTGTGAACGTAAGCGATTGTAGCGTATCACATAATACAGAAAGGGCAGTTCAAAGAACGGTGGCAGATGCTGTGTGTTAACTCTTGTTCTTTGCCACACGTGTTGTATCTGAAAGTTCGAACAGCAAGTTCAAAATAAAACATTCTATGACTGACGACTTTTTTTGTTACTACATTTCTGTGGCTATTTTGGGTTCACAATAGCATAGACTTCAGTTACAACTGTTATATTTGGGAGCAGTGAAAAAAATTTTAAAAACTTTCACAACACTTCAGATTTTACTATGTCTCTTAGAACATGAAAGAAAAACAGTGCATACAAGGAGTGTTCTAAAAATA
Source organism: Hystrix cristata (assembly GCA_004026905.1). Lineage (NCBI taxonomy): Eukaryota > Metazoa > Chordata > Mammalia > Rodentia > Hystricidae > Hystrix > Hystrix cristata. Next base: position 56,404 of record PVJO010009544.1, read on the forward strand.
TAGTGAATGTTTAAATGTAAAGAAAAGTATATTACAGTAAATGATACACTGCCAAGAATAGTGGAATAAGTGTTTGAAGGGAGGGGAAATATATTGAGCACATATTTTGAGGGGAATTAATGGCAGTGTGTCTTTTACAGTGATAAATTCTTAAAATTTAAACATTGACCATATTTTTGATCACCCCAGGTACATAGGCTTTTTATCACCAAATGCTTTTGCATTACTAGTATTTGTTGATTTGCATTTGAATATAGAAAATTGGTTATGGCATGAGATATTACAATTCATCGTAGAAGGATATTGGTGTTTTAAAATGACTTTGTCACATAAGCTCAGTAGGAGAGATCGTGCCAGTAGAGTAGGATGGTTATGCATCCTCATGTTTCAGTTACCTGCTTGGTACAGGTGTCATCAGAGCACTTAAATTAACCAGGGACTGCCGGGCATGGTGGCACATGCCTGTAATCCTAGCACCCAGGAGGCTGAGGCAGGAAACTTGCTGCAAGGTCAAGGCCAGCCTGAACTACATAGTGAGACCTTGTCTAAAAAACAAAACAAACCAGGGACTGTTCAAGTACACTTTGACACTTAACTCAGAAGGCCTGAGGACCACAAGTTCAAGCCCAGCCTTGGGGACTTTTCTCAAAAAAATAAAGGCATGAAGACAAGTCCCAGTGTGATGGTCTGGGGTCCCCAGTACTGCGGCGGGGTGGGAGGCAGGGATGATGACAGTGACCTTACTTGAAGCTTGGAATTTGCTCTTACAAATTTCCCTTTAGGCTTAAAAAGAAAGCAGTATGACTAGCGCCTCTTTCATTTGTTGTATTACTTACGGTGCTAATCCTCAGCGTTTTTTCCGCCATCCTAAGGGACACCACAAATGCACATGCTTAACCGTACACCGGTTCCCCACCGTACTTACTGCCCGGGAGTAGGGACAATCCCAGCGTCCTCTCTGCTGTCGCCACCACTCACCATGAGAGTCCCGCTGTACCCTCCTGCGGGCACCAGTTGCTTGCACCTCACCTCACTCGGCTCTGATGGTCTGCTTGGAGATACTGGCAGATCCCACAGGCCGGGGACTTAGTCCCACAGGACTGCCCTTGCTTCTGACGCCAGTTGCAAATTCTGGGTTTTATGTGTGTGTTTGGCTGATCAGCTGCCATTCAGAGTTCCCACAACCCCTTCCTTGGGTTTAACTCGTAGAGCAGTCCCCGGAGTTCAGTGAGACACTGTGTTTGCCAGCTTATGAAGGATGCAGGTGGTGGAAGAGATACGAGGGCAAACCTGTTTAGTAACCCAGAAAATCTCTTAACTCTCTAACTAAGGAAAATTTCTGGGGTTTCCGCAGGTGCGCACAATCTAGTGTTCATTCCGTTCCTAGCCCCTCGTGCTTCTGGAGAATAGGAGGAGGGACCGGAAGCTCCAAGCTTATAGTCATGGCTTGGTTTTTCTGATAACCAGTCCCCAAAATGTCTATTTATCTTATGTCACAGAATTAGTATGCTTTTATTTTCAAAAAAGTACTTCCTTAGTGATTTGGATAATGTGTCCCACCCACCCAGCCCTTCACCATGTTAAGAATTATTTATTATTTGAAGGTCATGACTTGTATCACACATAAATTCCATGGAATCCCAAATGTATTTACCACTGTATTCCCGCGCCTGAAACAGTGCCTGATGCATAGAAGACTACTTATTTACTGAATAAGTGAATAACTTGAGTCGAACAGGATCTTAGACCCATCTAAAGTGCTCATTTTACTAGATTAAAACACAAACAAGCCTGCAAGATAGGAAGTTTGCCCAAGCTTGTACAACTCTCCAATGATAGAACCCAAACCTGCTTATTCCTTTTTTAGGTATATTCTGTAATAGTGTCTTTTTTTGTCTGTACCAGGATTGAACCTGGGGCCTTGCTCAAGCTAGGCAAGTGCTCTTCCATGGAGCTGTATCCCCTACTCTCTAATAGTGTCTACATACACATCTGGAACCTATTGACTCATCAAAGCATTTAATCAGAGGAAATATTCTGAAGGGAACAAAGAGACTGATTATCCATATTTGTAGTGAGGTCATGTATATACTAATCTTGGTCAAAGGAAAGTCACAAAGCACCTTGCTATCCCCCAATGTAACTGCAGCATGTCCTCTTGAACAGAACTATGCTTTAGTGTCAAGCTTGTTCCACCGTCCTGAGTGAATTCTTTAACCTCTGTGAGCTTTGGTGTCCTCACTGTAGGTTACTGACAATGATACTTGTCCTGCAGGGCTGGTAGGAGGATTAACGACACACTTAGGCACCTAGCACAGGAACCGCTAAGTGCCGGTTTTGCAGAAAGACTGGTTTTCTTCCCCTTTCCCCGCAAGAAAACAAGTAGTGACTAGGCCACAAATTTCAGGCTCTACCATTCATGGCACATATCAAATGCCTCTCCACTAATTAAGTCGTGCTTCATATAAATTATTATACATGAACAGTTCTGCCAACAGCCAACATTTAATTCCTTTCTTCCAAACAGGGCACTGAAGCTTGAGAGGGAAGCTTTCTCGTTCTTTTTAAGCCTGTTTCCTGTCTCATGGTGAACACCTCTGCCAAGTCTTAGAGGTGCAGCACTCGTGTCTCTTCCTCATTGGAGCTCTGGCTCGTGGACACTCACCAGCAACACCCCAGCGTCTTGGTCTCTGCCTCCTTCATCTGCAGCCTCACGTCTGCATTGTGGGAGCACCTCGCTTGTTCTGCCGGCCGTGCCTACCGGGATATCACTGGAACCTCAGTCCCGTAGTTGGCGAGTTTTAAAATCAGTCTCAAGTGCGTGCATTTATATGATCCTTACAGTGCTGCCTCCAAACCTCCTTTATCATCCCTGAGCTCCTAGTCTCTCTCCTGGTGTACCTACCAGCAGTTTCCCGCTGACCTTACTGAACAGATAGCAGAATTCTACCATCTTCTCCCCGCTTCAGCTCTGTGAAGAGATGTTGCTCTCGGAGGCCGGCCTCCCCCAGGGCTCAGGATTCTGTCTCTGCCAACCTGTATAATGCCACCTCTGTGTCCCCAGCGTCACCTTTAACCTCTTCCCAACTTCGTGTGTGAAGCATGAGCTTTCAATGGACAAATGAGCGTAGAGTGTGGGGAAATTGTTGGAAGCATTGTATACTAGGTGGCACTCGGGAGCTCGCCTTGTCAGCTCTTACTGCAGAAGGCAGGAAACTCTGCCTGTTCCCCAAGATTAGCTGGACTCGCTTTTCTCTCTCAGCCATGGCTGACTGGGTCAGTGATCCGAGCCCTAAAGCAGCCAGCCATCTCGTGGGCCTCCGTGGACCCCGTGGGATCAGCCAGCGGTGAGCGCTGCCCAGGAGAGACGTGCTGTCCAGAATGGTGACTCGCAGACCAGATTCTCTTTGCGAATTTCAGTTTAGGCCACAGCATCAGCAGTAGAAGTGCTAAAAGAGCAAAGACCCCGAAGAAGCTATGAATTGTGGAGAAGAGAGACCAAACTGGCAGAGAAACTGACGGCTCAGCAGACAGCTGGGCTCAGACTGTGGCAGCCCACGCTGTGTCCTGAATCGTGATACCAGGTGCCTCCGTCTGTCCTTGCAGTGAACCTTGTAACCAAATGTGAGCTCAACCCAAAACAGCTTCTCACAAATGGCTGGTCAATCTCAAGCCATTTTTCTTCTCTAATTGCCTCTTCCTCTGTGGTCTCCTCACCTGCCAAAGTAGTGCTTGGAGATTCGTTCCACAGTTGGAGATTCACACCACATTTTCAATGTATTTAGGCCTCTTAGGTCTAGAAAACAACAATCTAGGTGCTTTTTATTTTTATTCCTGCCCTTTTGTAAAACATTAGTTAACAAATGATCTGTAATGTAATTTGGTAACTTGTTTTTGTCTGTAAAGGTAAGTCCAACTCTTACTGCTAATAATTGACTTTCTGTAACTATTACTCTCCTTGGCAGGCTTTCAGGAGTTCAGGAATTATAATTTAATCTTAGTCAAATTTACCACACATTTTGATCAGCCATTTCCCACACTCCCAACCCTGGCACTAAGAGGAGTGCTTTAAGGCAGTTCGCTTCCCTTGAGATACCTACGCAGGGCTTGCAAATGCATTTACTCGGTTTTGCCTGGAAGTGCAGACTTTAAGCTGACAGTTCTTCTGCTTTCTATTTATACCCTTCCTCTTCCTATCAGAATTGCTGGGTCAGTTTAGTGGGGCTGAAAGTTTCTCAGAATGTGAATTCTGCAGTTTGGGGAGAGATGCTAGAATGTGAGGTCAGCCTAGGAAATATGAGAAGCAGACCATGTAGCCTGAAATTCCAATTTTATACTTTTCCTATCATCCGTTCTGTGGATAGTTGTTTACTATTACGTGCGAGGCACTGAGCTAGATGCTAGGAATATGGACATTCAAACATAGTCCCTGCTTTCATTTACCTTGGAGACTAAGAGGCGACTCAGTCTTGTAAACGAACTGGTTTGTGGAGGACGTGTGCTTTAAGGGAGTTGTGGGCTGAGGTCACGTGCAGCCAGCCTCGTGTGGCTGGGGGAGATGGTGTGAATGGGCAAACGGTGGGAGAGTATGTGGGAAGTGAGTCTGTGGGGCCAAGAACTGGAATTCTACCCTCAAAGGTAAGGAGGTCTAGCACAGCGGCCTGGAGAGTCCCATTTGCTTGTGGTATCACAGTCCTCTCTAGCAAGCTCAGTAAACCGCTTCACACTGATTACTATTTGGCTAGCACGCGTGCCATGCAGGGAGAAGCCTCCTGCTAAAGGCCGGGTTTGCCGACCTATTGAGCTGTGTGGAGGTGGAACCCTTAGGAGGCGGGGCCTCGTGGATGGACGTAATGCGTTGGAGGTGTGCCCTCCAAGAGGGTGTTGCGCTCCGGCCTTCCTGCCTCTGCGTCCTGGCTGCTGTGAGGTGAGTGGTGTGTTCACACTCTTCCACCCGGTTGTGTGCCTCGCTGCGGGCAGAGGAACCAACTCACCGTGGCCTGGAACCTCCAAAACTGTGAGCAAAATATCCCTGTCTTCCTTTTAAGATGTGTATCGCAGGCATTTTGTCACAATGATGAAAAGCTGACTCACACAAGGATTCCATTCATTGTACTAGAAGTTTTATGTAATTTAAAAAAACTGACAGTACAAATTTGTACCCAAGGGTGCATGTAATTATAGTGACCTCAGTTACATTGTCCACATTTGGATGATGATGGTAATTTATAAGTATTTGCAAAGAGATCTCATTTTTAGGAACTTACCAAATAACCCAAGTCTTTGATAAAGGTGACAGAGGGGCTGTGCAGCGAGGCTGAGCTGGCGTTGCCTGTGGCATGTGTGTGACCCTCGGCAAGGATCTGAACCTCACCATCCTGTCCGTGGAGTGAGATGCAGAGCAGCTGATGCTGGAGCCTCATGTGGTTCTCGTGAGGGGGAATTAGAACAGCTGTGTGACAGGTGTGGCCTTGCCCGCCAGATTCCTGGGCAACAAAGCCGCAGTGTCTTTGTCCAGAAAAAACTAAGTCCAGTTTTGAGCAGCTACACAAAGGAACACCAAGAATTCAGTGTGACTGACGCAAAAACCCCAGGGGTCCACCTAGTGTGTGGGAAACACGCACGTGTCCTGGTCCTCATTCTCTGGTGGTGTGTGTGCCCTCTGTGTTCTGGCTGGTGGCTCCTCGGCAGTGGTCCCCACGGGTTCTGCCCGCAGCACGCGGGCCGTGTCTTGGGGCACAGCTGCAGTACGTCCTTGCCCGGCCCTTGGCCATTGCCTGCCGCCTCGGTCTCCATCAGCTGTTCTTAGTCCACCAAGCTCCCAACTCAGAGCCTCTCTGTGCTTGTCTGTCTTCAGACTAGGAACCAAAGTCAGTACTACCCCGGAGAGGAGGAAATCAGGCTTACTAGGGTTGCCCAATGGTCTTGGGACTGAGGACTGGAGAGGGAAAGAGATCGCTTATCCTTTTATCCTGCCACTTTTAGAGGATGTGGTTCAGTGTCTGGGACATAGTGATCCTACAAAAACTGTTAACTGTCAGGATTGTTTTTATTCTGTAGTATCCCTTTTGGACATTCGGAAAGAATTCAAAGTGAGCTCAGTAAATTAAAGGAATTATCCAACTAGAAAATGAGAAACTAAATCTGCAGAAAAAAAATCTGAATTGTTAAAGGGATGAAAAATACGACTTTGGGAGGAAGCACTTGGATTACTCAATATAGACATAAGTACTGAAAAGCCTACCCTGGTCTTCAAGCTTGTAGCTGCTTACAGCAAAGAGTCCGGTCTGCTGTTCTTCGTCAAGCCCAGGGTTTAAAGCAACAGATAGTAATCTGACTTGTGTCGTGAGGTTTTGGCCAGTTGTGCACAGAAAAAGGTAGCCAGTACTTGCTCTGCATGGAGCGTTAGTAGAAGTTGCGAGTCCTTCAACCCCAGAAATGTGGGCAGTTTTGGAGTTGACCTGCTTGGGAGGAAGGACTGCTTGGTTGGTGGTTACTCAACAGTATGATTCTACACATTTTTCACTTAGTGGATGATCCTTAAAATCACATTTTCTACAGTAACAGTTTTCATCTTAGTTGAATATGCTGTGAGGTGTGGTACAGAAGGAGGGTCCTGCTGTAAACAGAGGTACCCTTGGATGGTATCTCTGCTTTCCGACAGTTGCCTGGTGACCAGGAGTAGCCATTTAGCCTGGATCTGAATAAAGGTGGGGTGGAATTAGAGTCACTCGATCTGTTCTTGTTCAGCTTTAATATGGAGACAATTTTACTTCAAATTTTCCTTCTTGCATTCTTGTAATGAGCAGCGAAATTAAGAATTTTTATTTTCAGAAAGTAGGCTATGGTTACGATTTCCTAATGCAGATACTTACATTAAACTATCTCATTTCTAAGGGGAAATGGGAAGGTTTTCTTGTAGAGGAATGTAACTGCTGTTACTCTAACAAGTCTGCTCTGATCAGCTGTCCCAGTTTGGCGGGAGGCAGCTCATGTGTGGGGCTGGGGGTCGGCACAGATGCTTCGGGTTCCTTGCTGTGGCCCATCACTTTAGCAAATTAGGCTTGTTTTCTCGCTGTTCCCAGGTGAGCTCTCACTTGTTTACGCTTTTGCACGGAGCCGTGGCGTTCAGGTGCAGCCCTCTTGAGTTTCAGGTTTTCCTAATTGCTCGGAACCCCTCTGTCTGCAGTGGGCCATTTCGCCGTCTATCCACGGGGTTGCTCATTCTGCATCTCATTAGTGGGTCCTTTTGTACAACTCCAGGAACAGAACAGAAGTTCCTTGTCCCATTCATCTTCTAAAATGTGGTTCTTTTAATTCTTCTGGGAAGATACCCAGCAGAGGAATAGCTGGGTCAAATGGAACCTCTAGCTGTAGTTTTTTCAGGAGTCTCCATACTGATTTCCACAGTGGTTGGACCAGTCTACATTCCCACCAACAGTGGAGGAGAGTTCCTTTTTCCCTGCAGCCTCGTCAGCATTTGTTGTTGGTTGATTTCTTGATAATAGCTGTTCTTTCTGGAGTGAGATGGAATCTCAGCAATATATGCACAACCATGTTCATAGCAACACAATTTGTAATAGCTAAGTCTTGGGAACTACCTAAATGCCCAACAACTAATGGCTAAAGAAGATGTGGTTTTTGTACACAGTGAGTACTACTCTGCATAAAAAGGATAAACTAGAGACATTTGTAGGTAAATGGATGCACCTTGAGAACATACTCTTAAGTGAAATAAATCAGACACTCATGAGTACACACCGAATTGTTTCTCTGGTAAGAGAAACCATAAGTGTAAATAAGGACAAAGAGTTATAATAGATATTATGTAAAAGAAAGATAATATTCAAAAGAGAGGAGAACTAGAAAGGGAGAAGGGGGTAAAGCAGGAGGGGAAAAATGTAAATAAACCTGCCGTAATTAGGGAAAGGTGGGGGAACAGAAGGGAGGGGTGGAGGAAGGGGGGAACTAAGCTACATCATGTACAGGTACAAAATAACCATGATGAATGTGATCATTTTGTGTACAATGTTCCAATACATGGTCTTGGTAAAAAATAAATAAACAAAATGCCGTTCTTGGTGGCAGTTCCTTCCTTCCTCTACAGATTTGCCTCCTTCTAAATTGTGAACCCAGAGGGTAGGAGGTGGGATCCCTGCACGCCTTCAATCTCACTTTCCGTGAGCGGATGTCGGACTTTGAACCCCCCCGGGTAGTGGCAAAGCCTCTGCACTGGGCTCTTTGTATGTTGTGTTGTGTATGTGTGAAACATTTGACCCTGTTTCCAACTTACTTTTTCTGTTTTCTTTAAGCATCTTATAAAAACTCCAGGTTGCCTCTAATTGAAACCAGCTGACTCGGCTTTCCACTGGCACTGCACATCTGCGTAGCTAGGTCAGAAGATACTCTTGCAGACAAAGTCTGTGTCTTAACATTTTTACGTGTTTCAAAATACGTGCAAGCAGTTTAGATCTTTGGACATAGGTACTCACTGAAGGGAGGATGAAGGGAAAGCAACAGACAGAAAGCAAATATCTGTTTAGAATATGATGTTTTCACGATGGGCTCTAATTGGCTACCCACGAGAGTGACCTGGATACTCTAAAAAAATACCGATTCCTTTGCCCCCACCCTTGCTATCACATTCAATTTGTCCAAGAGGAAGATTATTTTTAATTGTTCATGGTAAGAAGGTTATTGAAAACTTGGTCTTTGTTATCAAATACTTTTTAGGCAGGGGACGAAGATGTCAGTGGGTACGGTGATTGAGGAGGCTGTGGCAAAGTATTTGTTGTGTGCACAAGTTGAACTTGTGTGCTCCAAATAATGTATTTTATTTAGGCCCTTCTTAGGAGACTTTGCTAATTCTTGTTGCATGCTGACCTGACACCCGAGCACCACGGTTTCTGCTTCCGGGATTTAGAGGCTGATGTATTCAGACAGAACATGTCCAAGGAGTGCTTGGTGACATTAGCCCCTCTATTCCCCTGCTCCTTGGTGGGCCACAGTTACAGGTCTTTGGTGTACTTTGTTTCAAGAGGGTATTTAAGGAGGAAAGGCTTGTAATTTGATGCAGAAATTGAACTGATCCCAACCACCCACCACCATATGTAGTCTTTAAATCTGCAGGAAACCTGCCTTCCTCATTTCATTTGTCAGATTCTTTATGATCTGAGCTCAGCCACCAGAGTTGCCTACATCTTGGTTAATAATTTAATCCTGAAGAGAATTTCAAAAGATTCAATCATCCCAATCAGTCATTGTCAGAGTGTGGTTCAGGGGCCTGCAGGGTTCCTGGGACACTTGAAGGGGTCTTCAGGTTAAAATCATACCCACCAAAGCGCCATATGGAACAGTGGACAGAAACTGTCACGTGGCTTGAGATTCCCCCCTGTGACTGACCACACCTAGAGGGAACTATTACATGTCAAGTTTTAGTGTAGTAGCAAAGAATATCCACAGTTACCAAAAAAAGGCTGGGATTTTTCTTTTCCAGAAACGTATCCCTGTGAGGCTGGGTTTCCTTCGTGTACTGGAGCGAAAACAATTCAAAACAAATTGAAGAAAAAAAGCAAGTGTGAAAATACAGCAGTCTTCTTTGTTTTCTAACGTCTTTGTTGAAGTAAAGGCTGCACTTATCTGAAGTGTACTGCTTAGTGGTTTGGATATATTCAAACCCCAACTCTATTTCTCTCTGTTCTTGACAAAAAAATCCACCATCATCCTAATTTTTTGTTTCTGTATGTTTGGTGTTTTCTGACTATTTTTAAGAATTTCTTTCTCTAACTAGTTTTAATCCACTTGGTTGTTGTGGCGCAGTTTTCTTCATGTTTGGCCTGGGATTTATTGAGATTGTTGGGTATACTGGCTTTTCATAATATTTGGTTTCATTAAAATCTTGGCTATTATTCCTTTCTAATGTTTCTGGCCACTCATTCGCCTCAGGGACTCCAAGAGCTGCTCAGACTTTCCCACACCTCATGATGCTCGGTTTGCTCTTTCCCCAGCCTGTTACCTTTTGGCTTCATTTCACATAGTTTTTCTTATGACAGGTTCAGGTTTACTAGTCTTTTCTTTTTCAGTATCTAATCTACTCCAGTGAACTTCTACTCTCAGATATTGTAGTTTTCCTCTTTAGAATTTCAAGTTGAGTCTTATAAATCGGTATTTCCACTTAACCTGTTTAATCTTTTAACTTGTTCCTTGAACACGTAGAATACAGTCACAATAATTATTTTAATGTTCTTTTTATCATCTGTGTAATTTCTGGTTCCATTTCAATTGTTGATTTTTCTCCTCATTTTAGGTTCTATTTTTCTGCTTTTTTGTATGCTTGGTAATAGCTTACTGAACGCCAGGCACTGAATTTTACCTTATTGAGGGCTGGCTATTTTTGTATTCCTATAATATATCCTGGAATTTTGTTCTGGGAGGTGATTAAGAAAGAGTTCTATCTTTTGAGGATCTTGCTTTTTGAGGAGTTTGAAGCAGGAGCAGGACAATGTGTAGAGTACGTTTCAGGTTAATTTTCTTGGTAACTGAGGCGTACTCAGAGTTCATCTTGCTCCATGAATTAGGAGGGTTTTTTACTCTGGCTAATGGGAATAGACACAATTTTCAACCTTATGTGTAGCCTCTAATCTCTTTCAGTAACCTTTTCATTAGCTCAGGGTGGTTTCCTTACGTGTATTCACCCCAGTCTGTCTTCGAGCACCTCCAGCTTCCGGTTCTCGCTGCTGCTTCCGGTTCTCACTGGCTAGCGGTGCTGCCTGGAAACGAGGCCGCGAGCTCGGGCGGTTGTGGGGTTCCGCTTGTTTCCTGTCTCTCGGGATCACTGTCCTTCCTGCCTAATGTTTTTAGCGCTGTCTCTTTATATATTTTGTTTCATATTTGCTTCAAGCAGGGAGGGTAAATGTGATTCCCGCTATTGTGCTTTGTTTGGACACAGGAATCCCAGGCATCTCCTAGTAAGTTGAATATTTAAGAGATTTACAGAGATGTAAAATAATTCCACTCTTAAGGCCTTTTTGGGGAAAATAGTGTGAATTTTCTTAAAACATTAATGTTAACATGTAATTGTTTTATTATCACTATTAAAACGATTCATAAGTTTTTAAAATTTTTCTTAGGTTTCATTTGGTAAATATTGATAAAAAAATAACCCAATAAAAATAAAAGGTCTTTGGATTCTTCAACTGTTGGGAGTATGAAGGAGTTTTAACACCAGAGAGTCTGAAAACAATGAATCTAAATGAACCGAGGTGGTTTCTTCGATGCTTGAACAGGGAAGTTGAGTGTCCTCAGTGCTAGAGGCATCATGCGTGCCAAAGATGAGACGGCCCCTGACCGGAAAGAAGGAAGAACAGATAAAAGCCAAAGTTCAGGAGCCACGTGTCCCCCAAGAGATCCGGAGAGAGACCTAGGGCACCAGTGTCGCTGTTGATGTGTGTGGGGCCCTGTTATATCTCTTGGCCTTGAGATTTTTAAGATAACCCTTAGAATACATTCTATCTCTTTTCCTTAAAGAAACTAAAAGAGAAATTAAAGGGAAAAGTTAAAGTACCATGAGTCTTGAAAGAGAGCTATTTTCGGAGCCTAGGAATGACAGCTACATCAAAGGTTGACGGTGATAGTGCTGCAACACTCGGTGAGCTAGAAGGCCACGTGTCTGGGTTGCAGTGAGGGCCTCTCCAGCCCTGTGACTCGGTTATTTTCCCCCCTCAGGTTGATTCATCATTGGCACATGGTGTTTGGAGAACCTGGACCTTCTCTTGCCTCAGTGTCTAATCTTGGCCAACACCCGTCTGGGATTTAGTTTCCTCACATTCTACAAACTGGGAGGCTGTTGCCTCCAAGCGACAGAAACCTAAACCAAATTATTTTAAGCATAAAAAGAGGATTTATTGACTTGTGCAACTGAGAAGCCAGGTTATTTTAATGCAAGGTCTGGCGTAACGGGATTCAGGTATTCAAACAGTGTCATTGGAGCCCCCCCCTTTTTTTAACCTTCTTCTATTCCTTCCTGTTTTCTGCCTTTTCCTTTCTACATAGCTCTGTTGGCTTTGTTCTCAGTCAGAGTTGCTTTTTTCCCCAGTCCCTCAGGCCTCCAAGCTGACATAGACCTGTGCTTGCATGAGCCTAGAGATGGAATGGGCATGCCCTCTGTCCCAGTGCCTACACATCCAGTCCCTTGAAGACTCCTTTTTTATTGGCTTTATTGGCCATTCATTGAATCAGTGACCTTGGACATAGCCACAGAGCACCGAGAATGGCCCAAGAGTGCCATGAGCTCTGTCCTCAGGAAGGGGTAGGAGGGGATTTGGGATGGATGCCAGAGCCCCGGGGAATGAGACCAGGGTGTGACATGGGCGGAGGGGCCAGGCAGCTTGTAACCTGCATCCCTGATGTTTTGAAAGCAAAGCAAACTCTTTCTAGGGTGAGTTTGAGATTTTTAAAAAGAGATACAACCACATGGCAAGTGAGTATAGCATTGTTGGGAGGTTGACTGTTTTTTCTGAGTTCTCCAAATCCCTTCTTAGGA